>LPNX010162008.1:16666-43750 GCA_001517045.1 Pseudotsuga menziesii | reverse complement strand
AGTCTTGAGAGTTGGACTTTTAGGTTGGGGGGGTGGGGGGGGTTGGAAAGACCCCCCTTAAAGGTTATTTTTAGGAATTTTTTAAACCCCCCCCCCAAAAAAAAATTAATGATAAATAAACTATTGGGGGTGGTTTATTTAGAGCCTCCCCCAAAATTCGTAATAATTGGACTTTTGGGGGTGGTTGTTTGAAAGCCGCCCCCAAATGGCATGATAATTGGGATTTTGGTGGAGGTTGTTTTAAATACACCCCCAAACGTTATGGGAATTTTGACTTGTGGGGGAGTTTGTGATAAAGCCTCCCTCAAAATTCCAATTGTCATGAATTCTTTTGGCGGGGTTGACTCAAAGCCCCCTAAGGTCCTTTTTAACGCCATTTTAAAAAAGCCTCCCTTAAAAGTCATGAGAATTTAGACTTTTTGGGGCAGTGGTTATATCACATTTGAAAATCTCACAACATATTCCATGCTTAGGAAATATTTGGCATGTGATTAATATGTGGTATCAAATTTGAAGGTTTAGTACACCAAGGATGTTTCTCATGACCCAATTCATGTTACGAGGTGAAAATCCGGAGTTTAGTCCATAACATGCAACTTTTGGGTTCTACATAAGATATCCATGAGGCCCTACTCCATATTTTTCCCATGATAGGGATATGGTGGCTATTTTGATATTAGTCACATCATGGATTCTTCTTGGTCACTAATCCTTCATTTGATAACAAAACCCATGTGGTTGGGATAGAACATTTTCATATGGGGCTCACGTTGTTTGCATAGTAACTCACATCATTGCATAGGGAATGTGTAAGGAATCCTTTTCCTACATGTGAGATATATCAAAAAAGTTGAGGAGTGTGTAAATTGAACCCAAGTGCTAGATCAATTACACTCACAAAATTGCTAATCAAACATGCAAAATTCACACGAAAGGATACTGAAATTTGAGCATAACTTAATCATGTATTGAATAAGTGTACATAAGAAAACCATATGAAGTAATAGGATGATAAAATATATAATTACATGAGATATTAAAAATCACTAGGTTTCTATTCGAATTGGTCAAAAGGTAGGCTTACTAAATCAAGTCAAATCCCCCATAGCGGCAAAAAGGACTTTCCAAATCTATGAAGATAATTACAAATTGGATAAAGAAATTGGGAAAGCTAATAAGTGATGGAAAGAAAACTCATTCATTCTTTTGTTTGGAGAAAGGGAAGGAGGATGATGTGGGAAAAAAAAAGGCAAGTTCCCCTAAACTACCTTTTCCTTTATGCCTTAAAACTGCTATAAAGCATGGCAGATTTCAAAAAAAGCAGATCTGCGCTTTTAGGAACCAAGAATAAAACAAGACTTGCTAAATATGTTTCTAGGATGATTCGAAAGTGCTCCATGACCCAGTTTAGAAATTATTGACTTCTAGGAACATGTGGAATGCAACTAGCATAGAGAGGGAATTTAGGAATCTAGGAATAAGACAAAAATGATTAATTAATGTCAAATATGGGTAACTATGGGTTGATTATTCTAACACCCCCGCCTAAGCCTAACTTTATGAGGAAATATCAGAAAATTAAAGGGCCTAGCAATAAGACTTAATCACTCTTTTACATACTGCATGTCCATACAACCAAGAAAAGAGGCAAAAACCCAGTGGGAAAATACTCCCTTAAACATGGAAAGGAAACACAATTTTGGAAATCTTGTTATCAATCATTCTTCACCACATGATCAGCAATCCCCAACAGTGATTTGATATTATTGAATGTCTTCTCACATAATACTTTGGTGAAGATATCTGCTACTTGTTCTGAATATGAGGAGTAGAGTAGAGCAATGGTACCATCATGCACAAGCTCCCTGATATAGTGCATATGGATCTCAATGCACTTGGTTCTTCGTATTTGAATTGGATCAATGGAGATTCGAATGGTGCTCTGATTTTCACAATAGATGACTGTTGAAAACTCTGATTCGAAACCACATTCTCCAAGTATCCCTGCAACCAGAAACATTGAGTAGTTGCATTTACAACTCCTCTATACTTTGCCTCCGTAGATGAGAGTGCTATGGCACTATGTTTCTTACTTGAATAGAAGATTGGTCCTTCTGTAAGTATGAACACATATCCCGAGGTATACTTTTGATCTGTGTTGTCACCTTCCCAATTACTGTTAGTAAGTCCAACTAGCTCTAAGTAAGAGTTTGCTTTGTAGAAAATCCCATGAGTCCTTGTTCCCTGAACAAAGTTTAGGATCCTCTTAGATACTCTCCCATGGATCTCATGAGGTTGATCCATGTATATTGAATCCACACTAACTGCATATGATAAGTCAGTTCAAGTACGTTTAAGATAAAGTAAACACCCAATCAACTGCCTATACAATGTGTTATTTACCATAGGAAAAAGAACTTGCTTCCTTAAGCTTAAATCCTGAAAGGAATGGAGTCTTGCTTGGATTGCAATCTTTCATACTGAACTTGGTGAGAAAATATGAAGCATAATTTGACTGCTGAACCTTGATTCCATGTTGTAATTGAGCAATTTCAAGACCCAAGAATTTGCTCAACAATCCCAAATCTATCATAGAAAAGGCATGGTTCATTGCATCCTTCAAGGAGGCAATCTCTTTCTTTGAACTTCCTGTGATGAATAGGTTATCCACATATAAAAAAATCATTATTACAAAACCATGAATCATCTTCAAATACACATTAGGATCAGACTTGCATCGAACAAAACTCAATGACAACAGAAATCCATCAATCTTGGCATACCAAGCCCTAGGGGATTACTTGAGCCCATACAATGAATTCTTTAGCCTGCAAACTAAAGATGGGTTAGATACAAAACCTTCTTTTTGCTGCATATGAATTGCTTCATTGAGATCTCCATTTAGAAAGGAACACTTCACATCCATGTGATGAACCTCTCATTGCCTTGAAGCTGTAATGGCTAGAGCTATCCTTATGGAGTCCATCTTTGCCACGGGTGCAAAGGTCTCATTGTAACCAATACCATGTACCTGAGAGTAGCCCTTGGCTACCAATATTTCCTTATATTTCAAAGGTGAGACATCAGCAACAAACTTGGTTTTAAATACCCACTTACATTTCACTAGATTTCTCCCTTGGGGAAGATCAACCAATTCCCATGTGTTGTTCTTCTGGAGCAAGGTGAATTCTTCTTTCATGGATGTTTTCCATATTGGATCATGTTCTGAATCTTCATATATCTATCGATAATACTCTATCATCAATTAAAAATTCTCAGAATAGAGTGGATCTTTCACACAAAGGGCCCTCTCAAATTGAGATCTAGTCCTCCTAGTGTCAATAGGATTTCCAGTTAGTTCCCCAGCTGCATGAATGGTCCTTGCTTCCCACTTTGGTATTGTAGGGATGTTACGATCTGAAATTAATTCATCATTATTGGACATATCAGAATCATAAAACTCATTAGTCTCTTCACTTACAATCAATGGCTATGCTGGTGAAGCGGACTCTACAGCTTCAATTGCTGCTAAAGGCTCTTCTTCAAAATAAACACTCCTTTCAATGAAATATTTGTTAGAGATAAATTTTTTCATCTTGTACCCTTTTGAATCTTCATAATACCCAACAAATAGGCAATCTTATCTTTGGGGTTGCAAAGCCTTCCTCTTTTTAGTTGGAATTCTAGCCCAAGCCTTTGAGCCAAAAATCCTGAAATGGGTCACATATGGCTTGTGCCCACTCCAAGCTTTGAAAAGAGTCATACCATCAAGATTCTTATGTGGCACCCTATTCTAGATATAGGATGCATAGTTTATAGCCTCATCCCAAAACTTTGGTGGCAAATTTTTAGCCTCCATCATGCAAGTTGCCATCTCCTTCAGTGATATGTTGTTTCTCTTAGCAACATCATTTTGTTGTGGTGTGTAAGGAATAGAATGTTGCATCTAGATACCTGCATCTTTGCAATGCTGGATGAACTCATACTTGACATACTCACCACCATTTTCAGATCTTAGGATCTTGAGTTTCCTCCTAGACTCATTCTCAACCAAGGCTCTAAATACTTTGAAAAGGTCAAAAAATTTAGACTTATGCTTTAGGAACTAAACCCAACAATACCTAAAAACATCATCTATGAAGGTGAGTGCATAATTGGATTGACTCATGGACATATGAGGGAATGGACCAGAAATTTCATTGTGGATCAACTCAAGGGGTGCAAAGGTTCTCTCATGAATAGCTATCTCATACTTGTGCTCTGGTTGCTTTCCTATGATACAACCTTGACAGGCTCCTTTAGAAAACTTGAGCTTTGGTAACCCTATGAACATATCATTGTCACTCAAATCAGAAATATACTTGTAGTTAATATGGCCAAATATTTCATTCCAAAGCTTGCTTGCTTCATTAGCATGAGTAAGAAGAGAAGAGGGTTTTGAGTAGGGTAGAAAATGGGAAAACATATATACCTTCGAAGTGTGATCAACAACACCTTTTGCTATGACTTTACCATTCGAAATATCTGTGATTTCAAATTCATTAGGGGAGAAGATGACTTTCTTTGGAGACCTAGTGTGAGTCATCAGATAGAATGACAAGATATTAGAGGCAAGACCTATAACATACAACACATTATTGAAATTACCATGGTCAATATCAATCCTACTCTTCCCCATACTATCAGTCAGAGAGTTATCTCTCAAAACTATTGGTGGACCTTTCGACATGTCAAGAGAGGAAAGGATCTCCCTTGTCGAAACCATATGTCCAGAAGCTCCAGAATCAATGATGAAACTAGGTGAGCTTGAGGCACAAGCAACCGAGGCATGTACTCTCTCCTTGTCTTCTAAATTTGTTCCTCCTTCCCTCTTCTTTGAGAAATCAAGAAGGGAGATGTTTTTCTTCTCCAGGATTTGGGTCAACATGTCAATTTTCTTTTTCATACAAGAGCTCTAGGGATGATAGCTCTTACTGTAGTACGCATACTTGCTCATTTCTTCTTTGTTCTTCTTCTTCTCGGGGTTCTTATTGGAGCCCAAGGGCTCCTCTTGAGACTTTGAGTTGTCCCTCTTTTGCTCAAGTGGATTTTTAGCTTTTTTCTTTCTTTTGAATTCACCTTTGAAAATCTAGCAACCAAATCTTGGTCTTTGGAAGGTTTGATAGTGCCATCATCACCAATTTATCTTGCTCCTGGGTGAGGGATTCCATGAACTCAACAAGATTAGGAATCTTCCAGGTTCGACTGTCAATTTAGTGGCATAGAAGGTCAAAAAATACACTAAATAGTCAGGACCAAGATTTGAGAGAATTGTCAAAACTAGTTTATCTTCCTTCTTTTCAAGCCCACATTGTTTTAACTGCAAAACAAGGGCCTTAAACTTAGTAAAGTAGAGTTGCAATGATTTGAAGCTACTGGGACTCAAGGAGATCAATTCATTCTCAACTTGATGTCTTCTCATGTCATATTTATTTCCAAAAAGCTATTCAATATTCTCCCACACCTCATTAGGAGATGTCAACGAATAAACATGAATGAGAAGGTCTCTTGAAATACTCAGACACAAAAGACCATAGTCCTCATCCCTCCTATTGTGCCATTTTATTTTCTCTACAGCTGCATTGGGATTTGCCTTAGTAGACATGGTAACCCTGTATAGACCTCTCGCTCTCAAAAATATCTCCATCTCATCTTTCCATTCAAATAAATTGAATGGAGTCAAGATGATCCTTTGAGAATGGTCCATATCTCAGCTCATGTTCCCTTCAGTCAACAAAATGCGCTCCTAGTCAGTGATGTCGAACCTACAATAGCAATTTGGAAGGACATAAATCTATATACAAAGGCTCTAATACCATGTANAATTGCTAATCAAACATGCAAAATTCACACAAAAGGAGACTGAAATTGGAGCATAACTTAATCCTGTATTGAATAAGTGTACATAAGCAAACCATATGAAGTAATAGTCTACTAAAATATATAATTGCATGATATATTCTAAAGCACTAGGTTTCTATTTGAATTTCTCAAAAAACAGGATTACTAAATTAAGTCAAATCCCCCGTAGGTGTAAAAAGGACTTTCCAAATCTATGAAGATACTCATGAATTGGATAAAGAAAGTGGGAAAGATAATAAGTGATGGAAATAAAACTCATTCATGATTTTTTTTGGAGAAAAGGAAGGAGGATTATGTGGGAAAAAAACAAGGCAAGTTCCCCTAGACTAGCTTTTCCTTTATGCCTTAAAATTGCTGTAAAGCAAGGCAGCTTTCAGAAAAAAGCAGATCTGCACTTTTAGGAACCAGGAATAAAAGAAAAATTGATAAATATGTTTCCATGATGATTCCAAAGTGCTCCATGACCTAGTTTAGCAAGTATTGAATTCTAGGAACATGTGGACGCCAACTAGCATAGAGAGGGAATATAGGAATATAGGAATAAGACAAAAATGATTAATTAACTTCAAATATGGGTAACTATGGGTTGATTATTCTAATAAGGAGGGGTACATTAGGGATGGAACTTGAGGACCATTCCATGGTATAATGAAAAATGTAAGACCTTACAATGTAGTATTTTACTATGGATATATGGTCCATATGTGTGGTCCCAAACCACCATATCGACCCTCCATAGGGTATATTTGGGTTGGAAGTAGGATATGGTGCTAGTTTTTAAGTTTAGAACACTAGACATGGTTCTGGGTTCCCATGATGTGGTTCTATGGAAAATTTTAGGGTATTATACCATAAATTTTTTTCTATGGGGATCATGAGACATCATTGTGTCCCCTAGACACCACAAAAGGTCCTATAAACGGAATCTTTTTTATGTGATCAAGATATGATGGCAATTTTGAGTTTAGTACATTAAGGATGGTTATAATAACTTTATATATAGTCTAAGGTCAAAATGGATAGTTTGAATCCATAATGTTTTCCTTTAGGACTCATGGACTATGTGTGGGACCCATGCCATCAAATTATCCTTTGCATATGGAATTATTGGCCTAAAACAAGGTTATGGTGTTCATTTGAATATTTTTGATACTCTTCCTCCTAAGTTAGGTTCAACTATTCCATCCGTACATGACCCTTCAAGCATACCCATAGTAAGTCAAAGCCTAAGCATAATGGTAATATGGAGACCAAATTAACCAATGGGGTGAAGACAACAAATCCACAAGTGAGAACATGGTAAAAGGAAAAAAGACTTCAAATAATTTTACTAACATAAGACTTCAAACATTTGGACAAATCACATGAAATATGGAAAAGTGTGTCAACCAATTGTATAATTAAAAATCCATGCATTGTGAAGTTACCTACTAAGATTCTATTCATAGGAACTATAGAAAACATTATTCAAAAACTACTTTAATTTCATTTATGATAGATACCACCTTAGAATCATGTATGATAGATATCACCTTGAAACACTCCCATTTCTCAACAAGCTCCTCATGTGGCCTAAATACAGACTAGATGATGACATCATTCCCATCCCCATAGTCCATTATATTTGTTTTGTTTCACTCCCTAAAGCTATAAGTTCTCAGCCAATGATATCTATATATTTATAACCACCTCCCTGTTTCCATTCACCTCCCTGGATATTACTATGTCTTGGTAATGATGACCCTAAAGCTCAGGTAGTATGCTTCGGAATGTCAAGTGCCAAGTGGATTGGTGTGAAGGGTTCTATGAATGGATTAGGAGACAAATGTTATTATGTGAATGTCGATGATTTGATTGTGGTGTTGGGTATCTAGTGCTAAAAAATTTCATCATCCAATCGAGTAAGTATTACATCTCAACATCGAAGTGTGCAATTTTTGCGATGGATTTAAGGCATAGAATTTTCAATGGCTACATCCAACCATAGTTGCTATAAAAAAAATTAGTTATACCAAGTTCTCGAATGTATACACACACTTCATCACTTTGCATGCACATAGCTTAACAACATGTGTTTATGCACATTTGTAGTGTATGACAAAGAGTGCCAATCATCACTAAAGATGTCATGAAAGTGTAAAACATGCAAAATATTTATAAGCATTTGGAACCTCTTAAAATTTTGAAGATCCAAATATTTACATTTGACATATCTACAATGGCCATTAGTCCTTATCATCGAGACTTTCCTTCAAAAATAAAATTTTAACAAGCGTTAATCCTTTGACCAACCCCAAAGGAGAAATCTAAATATATAATAGATTATAAAATAGCATACATTAATACGAGACTCGACATACATGTTGACAATTTTTTGGTTGGATTTCACCACTGATGTTGATGTTGTTGGAGGAACACCATAAAAACCTTCTAATGTTGTATTTAAGAGTGTATATATGTCATAATATACACCATCAAGGTGCAACAAGTCAAAAATATATATATATATCCTAACATACAGTCTCTTTAAATGTTGCATTGAGAGTATTATATTGTTTTCCCTCATGATAACTAGCATCCATGATTTTCACAATGTGGGGAAAAGAAGTTGTGTTCCATTGGTAATATTATAAAGTTAAATCCTCATCTAGACCACCATTCCTCTTAGATGTAGATTTTATTCTGTTGCAATTGAATATAGTAGCATATTCAAGGTTTTTCTCATTACTATATTGCATGGGACCTTAAGATGTCATACATATTCTTTATGAGATTTTAATTCAAAGTAATGAAGAAAGAGAAATTAAGTTTAAGATGGAGCATAAAAAATCCTTGTTTTTCACTTTGAATGATCTCAAATGATCTTGTGGGATAAAAATATTGTACCATGCTACCATAACTATTTAATGGGCCATTAGAGATATCATTATGACCACAATTAAAATATATAAAGTTGTCTTCATACTTCACGGGGACAAAGTTGAGACATTAATTAGTTTGTTTAAATGGGTCTTGCACTCACATCAAGCACTAACAAAACATATATACCACATAACCCTTATACATTTCTCTCTTGGAATTCCTCTTCCAACCAATTATCGATGTTTTAAAACAAATAGAGCATATCAACACCATCATTGAGCTCTAATTACTCCTAGTTGATAATATTAATGCTCACGACATTTTCATACCTAAGTTAATTAATAATATAGCTTTATTGCTATACTTTCACCTTTAGTCACCTCAAATATCTCCATGGGGAACATATCATAGTTCTCAATATAAGGAAGGTATGATTCTTGATAATACAATAATACCATTTTATAACGATAATCTGTCATGAAGAACAATGTCAATGAATTGAAGATGATATTTTTTTTATTATTGACACTAAGATTCAAAATCTTGATTTTAAATTTATTGTATGAACCTCTCTCATAAAAAAAAATATGAGTGGCCCTCTCATATATTTTTAGTTGAGGAAGCTTAGTGCAGTGGGGATCAAAATATCCCAAATCATCTCTCCTTTAGTAGCATGTAGCCTTGGTCAAACATGGATTCTTTAGGACTTCCACTGCTCTAGTCCAAGGGTGTAGCATATCCTTACATTTAGGTCTTGTGATTCTTTTGAAATTATCTAGAAGCCAAAAGTAGAGAAATCATTACTTTTCATTTTTCTTTCCCCATATTTAGTCACAACAATATTTTATAGGACCAACAATCAAATCTTTGATATATGTAAGTAGTCTTAAAGGTTATTTACATCAAAAAATAGTTTTCACAATCTTTTGTTTTGATAATCTAAATCTAACTTTTTCTTGTAAAATTCTTGAAATAGAATTGGTGCTAATCTAGTGAAATTCAAATTTAAATAGAATTGGTACATTCATTATGTGCATGAGTTTGGTGTGTCACTTATGTATGTGAGTTAGGTGAATATCTTATGTGCTTGATTTTGGTGTGTGTATTTGGTGATATTAACTATTATCATCTTAATTGTGATGAGAAATGTCCTCACCTCTTTGATTCACATGCCATTAATTGTTGTTGGCTAATCCTTCATTATCATTTTATGAAGTGTGATAAAAATCCCATAGCACCACTATGCACCATTTAGAAGGTGTCACACAAATTATTATTTCCTTCACATGGTTTCACTAAGTTACCACTTTTTCCTTAACCAGTTCATCTTGGATTTCTTTGGGATGTGGTGGAAAGGGCATGAATGTGGAAGGTGTTATTGTATTTAGTGAGTTAGGAGTTAGTTATGTTCAAATTGGTCTAGTGTCTCTTTAGAAAAAGTGTTTTTCTTTATTATGCATGTGTAAATATCTAATATGATGGTCACGATTATGTTATAAACAAAGAGTAGTCAAATAATTCAACTTATCCTCAATATTAATGACTACTAGTCCATGGATTAAAACCCATTGGTCCATGATATATATTTAAAGAGAATGGAGGGTCATTTATTGATAATTTTTTGAGGTGCCTTAGTCCATTGTAATGTTGCTTTGACCCTCTTGTCATTGATCTATCTTGGTGTGATGTTAGTGTTTCTCTTGGTTCATACCCACCTAGCTCTCTTATCTCCCTCACAATTATTGCCACTCAATCACTTCCTATTATGCCATAATGTGCAATGAGTTAACCTATGTGAATTTTTGTAATCCTCTTTCCTTAACATGCGTTCAAGTGGGTAAATATAGATCCACGTGACTTCCCAAAGTGCTATGTGAGCTACTTAGTGTATCATGTTATTAGTCATAAAATTGTACTGAACATCAATCGATGCATGTCTAAATATGAACTCTTTCAAAGTGTGAAACTTGGTAAACTTGGAAAAATGATACATGAGTGAAATGTGGATCAAAAATACAAATATGTAGATTCAACTCAATGAAATCATTCACAAAATAAGGGATATGTATAGAGAGAGGGAATGGCTACAAGAATAAGTTTGAAATGGTATATGACCAATTCATGCTCTTGTGGACCGCAGTATAAGAGGACCCATAGATTGAATAATTTATAGTTCATTCCTACTTGCACACATAGAATATTATTTGTAGTGAGAGGTCAACACAATTTAGAAGGGGATGTAATAGATGAAGTTAACATGGGATACAAAGAGAAAAAACATAGCTTATATACTAAAAAGAAGGGATCCTAAAATAGTGATCATATAATGTGTATATAGGAAAAATTACAAGAAGTTTCCAACAAATCCAAAGATATTTTTTGTAACTCAAAATTAGTTCCAAATTATTAAACTCTATGAGTACCTCATAGAAGTCATCTGTGCACTAGTACATGTGAACTTTTTTCCCATGAAAAATCGTTTCTATAGAAACACATTTTCGTCATTATAGCGATGATTAGAAGCCCAAATTTTCATCACAAAATTATCGTCGCATTAGCCACACTTTGAATATTCCATCGGTATAGCAACATAAAATATATGACACATGGTGATTGTGGAATTTGCTTCAAAAATAAATAGGAATCGATATAGCGACATTTATGTGTCATTATAGAATCGGTTGGGCATTACTATAGTGACGATTTATTGTGGAAAAAAATGCGACAAAGTCAAATTGCATCATTTGAGCAATGTTTGGGCGTTGTTATAGTGACGAAATCTTGTCACAAAATCAAGGGAGTATTTCATATTGTGTCATGGGAGTGATAGAATTTTGTCGTAAAATCAAGTGACTATTTCATAGTACGTTAGTATAGCGACATACATGAGTCACAATAGTGGCGTACATGAGTCGCAATAGAAATGTCAGTGCATCGCTATAGGCACGCAAGTGCGTTGAAACCAAAAAATTCCCCAAGTCATTATTCATTATTATAGAGACGGTATACCATCGTTATAAATATGTCAACCTACCACTATAGAGACAAGTAATTATCGCAACTTAGAAGCGACTAAGAACTGCTTCGCTGCTATAGTAATGTTGTTATGTCGCTATAGAAATGTTTACTCTTTTTTTTTAAAATATATATATCTATATCTATATCTATATATCTATATATATATATATATATATATATATAAAATTCACAGCAAAGATTGTATTTCAAATCTAGGCATACCTACATTCTGGAAAGGACTTACAGATGTGATGCTTGTCGTAGTGCTTATCCTAGAAATTATGCTCCTTCAACTGATGATGGAACTTGTTCAAATAGCTAATTACAGAAGCTAGCTAAAAGTTTCTACCCAGTATCCTTGACCCTTTTTATAAATACCTGAAGAGTAGAGAAGGAAACTTAGTTGGAGCCTTTTCAAAATAGCCCGAGGAGGAAACTTGTTGGCATTTAATTCATTCATTTTGAAATTATGTATATTTGGGTAGTGTTCATGGTCATATGGTGGCCACTGGAGTGTTGGTCCTGGATAAAATTTCTTACATAACATTTACAAATGTGAGTAGGGATATTATACCATGTGGGAATATGTCCCACATATATTAGGATCAGATCCCCATGCAGATCCATATTGTATCCCTTCTAGACATAAATTCATTAAGGATCCAAGACATATCAAAAAAGGATCTTGATATTATACACATACAGGTTTATAAAAAAAGGGTGAAGGATATAGTAACATAGGTTTGCATACTATGAGCCTTGCAACTTCCAAATTATACAATATATTGTTGTTACATAATATATTGTATTTGACTATGTTGATGAGTATAGTTGGTAACAAATGTTAGTACCTTTGTTATATTGAACATCTGAATGAAACCATATGTTGTACATGCTAGAACTCTATGGGAACAAACTGATCACTTTTTACTTGAAATTTTTTTCTCTAGACACAACACCCCATGCTGTTGAGGAAGCAAGTTACCCAAATCCATTAGGCTAGTTCCAAGAAAAGTGAGTTTATCTATAATGATCACAAGGTATTAAATGCTGAAAAAATAATATTTACTAAGTGATTTACTAACCCAACCAAACACACCATAAGTAAATTTGAACCTAAAACTCGATAGCTTTGATGTCTGAAATTCAACAAACACGTGTTTGTTATTCGATGAAAAAAAAAATTGGCGTTAGTGGGAATTCATCTGTTAGTTGACACCATTTCAAACATCATCAGTATTTTGATAGCATATCACTGTAAATCAGACAATTTTTACTTGAATTAGGTGTCTAAATTCCAATGACACGACATCGAATAACCAATGGATGTCACTTCAATCTGGAACCTGGAAGCCATCGTTTCAATTAACTCTTCATTGGATGTCATGGCCTAGGCATCAGAAACCTGACAACCTATATATGGCATAGGATTTGGAAATCCAAATTCCTGAGGATGGCCTACACGTCGAAAATCCGACGGCCTGAGGATGTTTAAAAAAATAGCATGCTTCAGAGCACAGTGATATTTGACATTGATCAATTTGATATTTTGATCTGTGTCCTTTCTTTCAATGATATACACCAGATAATTCTTCAAGAACATTTTCTTCTTCCGTGCAAATATTTGTCTTTATTTGATTATCTAATCTCTCTGGTAGAGTCGATAACCCTCAATTATGTTTCTTCAAGATCTTTCTTTTCTTCTTCAGAATGGAATTCTGGTGCAATTTTTTTTTTGGAACTACCCTAACTTCATTGTCTTTAGCCACAAATGTAGAAAGCACATGATCTTTGACATTAGGAAAAAAAATTTCATGAATATTTTCAAAATATTTTTCACCCTTCCAATTTTCTTTACAGTTTGAAACCTGGATGTTCTCTTAAGTGTTTTCATGTTTAAAATATTCAAAATTGCTGACAATGTTATCTGTCACTGTTTTTCTACGATCTAGGAACTCACTTTCGGACACTAATTGAGAACCTCTAATTTATTTTTCCATTAACAGAAGGATATGTGGGCACAATTATTGTTTGTAAACCCTTCTCTAAAAGAATTTTTCTCGTAAGATCTACATTTACAAGTGTTGTTTGTCCTCCATCAATAGAAATCACCCTATTTAGTCTGCTTACTTTCCAATACCCCAGATCCCACTCCCAAAACTATCCTCTATTATCCCCTTTGATGCTAGCAGCATTATGCCGCTCATAGAAGTGATGCTTTCATAGATGCTTCCCAAACATTTCATGTAAGTGGTTAAAAAATATAAGAAGAGATGGAATGCTTCACAAATTCACTTTCATAGTGTTCTCTGGTATCTGTAGATGTAGTGAATGACATTGGAAAGTGTACAAAAACTATATTAGAAACTGGATCCTTTGATTCACCATCCCATTATCCAAGTTATAAGTCCACTTTCTAAATTCTATCATTGTTTGGATGTCCAAACAAGTTTGCAAGCCCATGGAGTATGATACTCATAGTGTTAAATTTTCCCACAAAATGGTATTTTGAAACCTTTTCCTACAAAACATTCCTCTAATATTTCCCTATAAAATTTGGGATAAATATTCATAGACCTATAACACTTCTCCATCGTACTATCACCCATAATTTGATGATATGAAAAAAAAATCATATTCATCCTAGATGCAGTCACCATACCACTGAAAAATGTAACATACGTCCTTGTTCTTGACCTTAAAACTGTAAACATAATTGTTTACAAATATGGGGGTTTCCTATAGTAGTATCCTTAAAACCAAGTTTTATTTGGGTTGAATATTTCAAAGAGCAGTATACTCCTATGCATCATATCATATAGACAAAAGAGACCAATATGAAAATTGTTGCAAGGCACATAGGTTGTGTACCAAACTCTACCTACATCATGCCCTATAACATTGTCCACTTACAAAAAATCATGTGTTGTAGCATAGTTAATTAGACCCACACAACTTTGGCCCAATGAAATGAAAGAAATCTCAGTCCCCAACCACATACCTCTGGATATTCCAGGCAATAGTACAAATCATGAACAATAGGAATCACTTGTCCATTGTAACCTTTTAGATCACTAGGGCTCAATGTTACCTATTTCAACATTATCTTTGTACTCTTAAATGTATTTTCAGTTCTAATATATATGCCTTCACATTCTATTACTTACTCATTGTATTTTAAGAGTACCATTTCCTATAACAAAATAAGCACCCACATCAATTGATGAGGAAACTAAGCATAAAGTGCATACACCATAATATATTTGCTACTAACTCAATTGTTACTATATCGATTACCTTTGCCTACAACATGTATCATCTCTAAAACGAACAAAAATAGGATATCACACTATACGCACTTACCCTACAATTACCACTATAGATATGCACATTTAGAAAAAAACTATGAACTTTAATGATTTATAATCCAATTTGGAGGGACGTAACTATTAGTAATTTCCAACAATCATTTTTCTCAGTCATATTCCCATTTTATGAGCTATAATTTCCTAAGAATCAATAGTCACACATACGTACATATACACAAATAGATTGCTATGCGTGTAAACAACCTTTTATGATTGGAATACAATACTAACCAAGACAAATTGATCCAAGTCTGTATTAGCACCTACTAGTCATTTTCATTTTGGAGGGAAAGTTATGTTCCACCGTGATCCATGGATAGCCAAGAAATCCTGGTATCTCTTACCTTGCCTGATCTATGTACAAATGAGATTGCACAATATATTCAAGAGACCCCCCAAGGAAACATTGATGTATTTACATCATATTCAAAAGTTTTCCTTCATATTCTTTCTATCATCCAATATAAATTCAATGGTGTTGTGACTGAAAAATAGGTACATTATATTGCCTAACTAGAAATTTTGATGCAGAACCTTGAGAATGGTGTCTATTAATAGATCTACCAAGTGAAAAGTGAATTACATATTTTGTTTGCACTAGACATATTAAAATCTAATGGTTCCTTCTATCATTTCTTCTTGTGATCCATTTCCCACACTTAGTCCTCTTTAGAAAAATAATGGGATGCTCTACTTGTTGGTAGAATCCTTTAAGCTTTCATCATTACATGATCCATATTTCCCATCATCAATCTCTAGCATAAGGGTGGAATTACGAATGTGGGTGTCTATTCCATGAGAATCAACTTTCAGAATCTTTATTTCAAACACTTTTGGTCGAACTATTTTGTTTTTCAGCCGAACTATTTTAGGTTTTTGGCCGAACTATTTTAGTTTTTCGACTGAAAAAATGTAACTCACTTTCGGATGAAATAATATTTCAGTCGAATATTAAATTTAATAGAGAACCTCGTTGTGCGGGATTTGTAAGGATCACCGAAAAAATACTGTCAAGCAGATATTTTTTCGGCCGAACGTTTTTTCGGCCGAAAAAATGTTTTCGTCCGAACAATAATTTGGCCGAAAAAACATTATATATGTATTAAATAAACACAACTGTTTAACATTTTGTTTGTTTCTATTCCATGCGTTTGGAGATGCCTATTGTTTTCGACCCTGCGTGTTGGCGTCTCTGTGTTGGCCTAAGGGATTTGGCCCTACGTGTTGGCGTCTGTGTTGGCCTGAGGGATTTGGCTCTGCATGTTGGCATCTGTTTGTTTGCCTGAGGGATTCAGACCTATTTTTTGGCATCTTTGTGTTGGCCTGAGGGATTCAGCCCTATGTGTTGGCCTAAGGGATTTGGCCCTACGTGTTGGCGTTTGTATGTTGGCCTAAGGGATTTGACCCTGTGTGTTGGCGTCTGTTTGTATTCCTGAGGGATTTGTCCAGGTGTGTTGGTGTCTATGTGCTGGAATGATTGATTCGGCCCTGCGTGTTGGCGTTTTTCTATTGTCCTAAGGGATTCAGCCCTGTGTGTTGTCTTGAGGGATTTGACCCTTCGTGTTGGCGTTTGTGTGTTGGCCTAAGGGATTCAACCCTTCATGTTGGAATTTATGTGTTGGCCTAAGGGACTTGACCCTGTGTGTCGACACCTATGTGTTGTCCTGAGGGTTTCACCCTATGTGTTGGAGTCCGTGTGTTGGCTTGAGGGATTCAGCCCTGTGTGTTGGCGTCTATGTGTTGGCCTGAGGGATTCGACCTTGTCCGTCTGTGTGTTGTTCATTGTGTTTGCGGTGGTGCTGGAGGGTTCACGTGTTGTTTCTGGAGGCTTCATGCTGGTGTTGGAGGCTGTGTGGTGGTGGTGCTGGAGGCTTCATGGTGGTGCTGAAGTCTGCATGGTGGTGGTTTTGTGGAGGCTTCACTATGATTGAGGTAAGTACACAACATACTTACCTTTTTTTGAAGAAAAAAAAAATGTATGCATACACATTACATCTCTTTCCAATCACTTTCTCAGTGCGGAAGCTTACTAGATGAGTCCCCTCGTCATCGTACTGTTGTGTGATGCTCCAACTTGTGTTGTTTATTTTATCCTTAAAATATGTGTGTAGACTCATATCTTTAGTACCATTAGTACCAATAGAATTGTTTACTTTGAATATATAAAGAAGATCTCTCTCTCTCTCTCTCTATTATAAGTTTTTCATTAAAGCCATTGTTTTTCTACATGCACTATAATCATAATTACAGTAGATCTCATTATTATATGTCACTCATGTAATCAATACATTTTTATTGGATTGTAAATTTATAAAGCTGTGGGTAAATCCAAAAACCTACAATGAAATATATACAATGAAATATAAATGAAAAGAAAAATGTAAAAGAGAAGCAAGTTTTTGTGAGAAGACTCATTGGATGCACATGACATGTTTATAGGGGATGTGGACAAGTGTAGTTCCAACTTGAATTGATGGTGATTGGATCATATAAATTAATTATGTTTCTTCAAAGAGTATATGAATAATACAATCCTTCATATGCAATACCTTGAGCCATAGAATTGGTGTTTGGTAGTGTGTGTTTCCCACCTCTAGGTAACATGAATATATTTTTGTTCATTAGCTTTTCATGACCAACTGTGATTTTAGTCATGGTGATCAGATGTGCATTGTCATGATGAGATCTTTTTCCATATTTTTCAGTTCAAGATGCGCTTAGTGTGCTCCTGATTCATTCAGTTGCATATGATTGGTGCTAGTTTCAGTATGTTATATATGTGACAGTTGCTTCATTCAGTTTATGTGGCTATTGGATTATGTGTATTTCTCTTATGTTTATTTTATTAGGTTGTGGTCATTAACCCTTCCTTTCCCTTGACGTGGTATGGTCCAAACCAATTATAGGTCAATGTTTATCGTGTCATTGTTGTTTCCCGGATAGCTTTGAGTAAGTACCCATTTCATTGCATCCCATGTCTACACTTCTTTCCTAGTTTCCATGATCCATTCATATAGAACTCTTCCCCTTAATTGATTAGCGGTCACGGTATGTCAAAGAAAGGTAAAAGAAAAGGTATGTAAAAGCCAAAATGTGAAGAGCTAAGTACTAAATAAAATGTAAAGATCAAATTGCTTCTTAGTGGGGTTTCCTCCAAAATGATTGCATTATAGATGTTATTATCTACATATAATGGAATTCAACGGCATGGATGTCCTGTTCCATGAATTTTCCCATTACTAACTTTTGTCTTACGAGCCACCTGCATCCTATATTGCTTCTACCATTCCTTTTATATCTTCATCCTTTGGATGCCTTGGGCCACCTTGCATTCGTCTTGAGGGTCTATGGCTCATACCCTCCTTTTATGGTTAAGGATGTATCTCCTTATAGATTGGTATTTAAATACTTCTCCTTACCATGCTTCTTGTTATTCACAACAAGAGATATACCAACTTGGAGCACCACAGCTTTTCACAATCATCTCTTTGATGCAATCATATTACATATGATGATTAGGATCACTCATAGTGTGCTTGTCTATTTTAGGTTTCCTATACCTTTTATGGTCACTTTGAGGTATTCCATAACCAAATCCACAAGCCAAATTTTCCTATGGATCTCTCATGTGGTTCCAGCATGTAAAACTGGTCACCATTAAGGCATTACATGCATCCTGGCACATTACACCTACTGCCATTTTATCCAATCCTTCATTTCTTTTATACAAAATTTAAAATAAACAATTAAAATAATTTAAAATAATTAGCATACCCCCAAAAAAATTAAATAGAGTTTGTCACTATGCTAGTGTCACTAATAGAGTTTGATTCATCAATTCTGGGATGAGATAGCCTGTATGAAATTTGAAAGAAGTTAAGCAAAGAAAAAACTTAAATATTTAAGGATTTTCTGTTTTTATTTAAGTTTGTAATGAGGTTGTATTTTATATGGTGTTGGACACATCAAATAATTTGATCCAATACCTAATGACTTCTAGGCTTATCTATAAAAAATTATTGTAATTATATGAAGTATTCCTATTGGTATAAAGTTTTGTATATTGATAATGTTATGTTAAATGCAATTTCAAAATAATTGTGTTTTTAACACTATAATAGTGTGTACCAAAATACAATGCTTTTTAACATAATAGTAATTCCAATGTTCTCTTGTATTCACAACAAAATAATGATAAAAATACATATAATACATAATATATGATTGATGGGAAAAACTAAATACCAAACGTCGTAGGAAGGGCATTTTAAAACAATATCGTCCCAAACAAATTACTTGATAGTTACAC
This sequence comes from Pseudotsuga menziesii, assembly GCA_001517045.1. Classification (NCBI taxonomy): domain Eukaryota; kingdom Viridiplantae; phylum Streptophyta; class Pinopsida; order Pinales; family Pinaceae; genus Pseudotsuga; species Pseudotsuga menziesii. Next base: position 24,292 of record LPNX010162008.1, on the reverse strand, counting down.
TAGTCATTTTTGTGTTGATTTCATCTATTTTTATATTTTTGGATATTTAAACCTTTGTAGATGCTTGTTCCTGTATGCATCCCCACAACTTGTACTTGTGTCTCTTTAGTCTCTTATTGGGGAGGAGGGTTAGCCAAGTATTTTCCACAAGGTTATCTAGATCCCCGAAGTAAATTTAGGAGAAACCACAAACTATACAATACCTAAACTTACAGGTAGAAGCTATGAAGTATTAGTGATGCCAATGCTCATCAACAAACCTGAACTAGAGTTGTGCAAACAATCAACTAAAGATATGATTTCATGAAGCAACAATATTCATTAAAGAGGATTGGATACAACAAGGAGGAATGGATACCACAAAGTAATTGTAAGTACATATAATAGATCAAAATGGAGGATTTCACTTTTATCAATCATTGCCCATCATTAGAGAATATTTAATCTAACTTAAATATTCTTAGAAAAATAAAAATTTCAATGAAAAGAAAAATTATTTGCCAAAAATCACGTGGAAATAATTCATCTTAACATGATATGAATATAATTGAACTTTTAGGAAAATATAGAATGATTGTTTCCATGTTGGCATTGCATGTTTCAACAACGATGTGTTAAAAAATAATTTAGTGGTAATCATGTTTAGGATGTGTGGTCATGTGTTAAGACTGTGGACTAGGAATGCTAGCTAGTGTAGGGCACAAGTTGACTATAGTGAAAATGTCATCACTCCATGACCTTGATGCAATAATGTGACAGAGTTTGTTCGCATTTGTGTTAAACTATTGTTGGCTCATGATTGTACTTGAGTTGTTTCTAAAACACTAGGAACTAGATGTTGCACTAAAGTAGACATTGCACGAGTCCATGATATCAGTGCCAAGCCAAACCTTAAGAATTTCATTAGAACCTACACATAGAAACAGCTTGAATCTATCACCCCCTAGGTTGTCAAAAATATCCCAAACCAAATATCCATATAATAAATACCACTTTGGTTTATACAATCAAAAAATTTGACCCCTTGCTCTAGCATTAGCCTTGTTGGAAGACTGAAGTAGCTCTAGTGCGTAACACACTCCATATTTGAATCAAAGTACATCAACAAAAGGCTCTAAATTCTTTCTTTCTTCCTCACCAGCATTTCCACAAAAAATAATAACTTGATGTGGATTTCAAGTATTATGTTTTATACAAAATAAATATATTCAATTGTTTTTTTCCTGTCCTCAAAAATTTTCTATGGGCTAAACTACATTAGTTCATTGATGCTTGTTTTGATGTTTATAGGAGATATATAGTAGAGATGGTTCGATACAAGGTTGTCACTCATTATTTGATTCAAATATGTATAGTGACATCTGATACAAGGATGCCTAATACCACACCTACATATACTGAAAAACATTCAAATTTTCCCTCTCAAAGATGGTCTGAATCATCTAGAGATTCTAGCGTATTATATAGATACACAGTAGGTATGTGTTTGAAATTTATGCACATGCAAAATTTTTGAGTATGCATGAATATTTATATTTGTTTTAAGTCTTGTTCATTGATTTTAGTAAGTTTCATTAGCATTTTTCTTTGTAGAGACACAGCGTAATAGATTGTCTCGTGAGAGTGGTTTGATTCATCATCTCGTGACTGTTTGCCCTCTTCTGGTCGTTATTTTAGAGAATGACCAATGGACCACCAACATTTTATTGGTAATATGTTACATATATATAATCTATTTAAATAAATTACTAATTTGCATCTGTATATATATGGTTGTGTCTCTATGTACTAAATTATACATGATTACATGTGTAAATCTAGAGGATCATGGTTCTACTAAGGGTTATGATGATGAATTTATAGAGGTTGGGGGTGATGATGCATTCAGAGAAAATGAGGGTTATGAATTTGGAGAAAATGAGGGTGGAGATGCTGAGGATGTTGCAAGGGACCAAGAGCAAGGTCATGCAAATGCTCGAAGAAAGGGTCAAGGTCAGAGAAGGGATAATTTTGAACAAGCACATGGTTGTCATCCCATGACCATTTATCCTTCATATATACTTGATGCTCTTCCTTGGGAAAATGAAGAGGTTTCTATCACCCTTGAACAATGTATATCCCAACATAAAAAGTTGAGGGATGATCTTGCTAGCTTGGAACTCCCAATTAAGAGTCGACAAAGTTTGTAATTACTTTTGGAATCTTTAGGCAAGTTTATTGGTGCCTATAGAATTATTGGGCCAACAACATATTGTTTTATTCACTCGGTGAAAATGAGAGGGCTCAGGTGATGGGTCCTTACTAGTGGGTTGATGTAGAGAAAAGGGTATCAAAAGAAGATGCCATTTCAATGTTTAATTTTAAATAAGGACCGAAGTAGAAGATGTTAAAGGTGCAAGATTTCAAGCACCCCGAAATTGCACACCATTTATATGATAGATTCTTGGCTTCCTATGGCATATTTCCATGGAATGATGAATTGCCACATTATTTTGCAATATGTTTTATGCAGATTTTTTTTTAAACATGAAGCTAGATTACACAGATGTGTCCAAATTTTACAGGGCTGGAAAAGGTAGGATGTATGAACGAGAAGGAGCCTATCGTGATCCATTGTTTCCTAATCCTACACCTCGTTTGGTGCCTCATCCATAGAGAGTTGTTACATTACGATCAGATATGGAGGAGACCTCTCATATTGGTCTAGAGGTCAGAACCGTCATAGGAGACAACTTACCATTTGCTCTAGTGTGGGTTGATGTGGGCATGGATCGACATAGTGCATGTGCTCATTCTCATGTACATTTTTCTTATAAAACAGACAGTGAGGTAGATTCAATGAGCCTTGAATATGCCAAAGCATATGCAAAACATTGTCGAGATGGATTGTTTGATTTACTCCATCGCGAGGAAGGAAGGAGGGGGGAGGTATGTGAGAAATTTTATGTTTTCCTCATAATTGTTAAATCATGTTTTGTTAGTTTATCTAAATATATAATGAACTCATTTCAATTGCAGTTCACCCAAATGTTGGATGAACGTGATTTTATGGTCGACTCTAGTGTTAACCTAGGGCCATTGAAAGAGGTACATTTGCATAAATATCTATAAACTTATATGTTCTCATTATTGTCATGACACCTTTTTCAAAGATTGAAATTTTGTTTTTGTTCATAGGTTCTGATCCCTTAGCCTAGGACCATGGGTATTGGTCCCCTCTCATCATCAATATTGGGAGACATTCCTCGTGTCTCCCAAGATTTGGAGGTAAATCAACCACCTTTCAAATGTTTTAGTAATGATAAAAACAATTGACATTTTGTTTAAATTTAATTTAAGTTACATTTAAATTACAAGTTTTAAATGTTTAAGTTTATTGATCATGACATCTCAAATTCTAATTTATTTTATACCTATGTACATGAAATGTTTAAGTAATGATATTTAAATTATAGGCTGGTTAACGTATTGTACAACCTTCCATGGATGTGGATCTAGCAACCTCTTTGGGTGTTTGGCTCACTGAGGTATAATATTTATTCATTTCTATTATTTTAAATTCAAATTGTATTTTTATTAAAGTTTATTTAAAGTATAAAATTTATATATTGAAGCTTAATTATATGTTGCATGTGTTATATAGGTAAATCGCCAGGATAATGTGGAGAGTGATATCCATATAATGGATATTACATAGTTATATATGTTATTATACATCTGAACTTGTTAATTTGACATATTCCATGTTAAAACTTTAAACTTAACAGTTTAACTTATATATTTGAAACATATATATAATTTTGGATCGGTCATATCTATATAGTTTTTGGATGAAGTTGAAATATAATATAATTAAATGTTTAAATGATTTAATTTCATCAATTTTGTTTAAATGATTTAATTTGGTGATGTGATACATAGATTAATGTCTTTGATGTTAACATACATAGATTTTTCTAAAGAACCACTTTAGGTATGTTAAGAATGTTCAATATGTTAGCTTATGTTTATTGTACTTGTGTATAAATGATTTTCAATCATTAGTAATGTTCAATATTCAATGCTCTTTAGGAATTTTATTTAGGAATGTTTTCAATCATTTCTATGTGGAATAATATATGTATGATATCTGTAGAATTTTCAATAAAATGCACTTTAGGAATGTTAGTTATGAATGTTTTCAATCATTTTGGTGGAATAGTATATAATATTTGTAGAATAATCATTAAAATGCACTTTTGGAATACAAACTAGTTAGGAATGTTTTCAATGCTTTAAGTCAAATAATATATAATATTTGTAGAATAATCATTAAAATTCACTTTTGGAATGAACTAATTAGGAATTTTTTCAATGATTTAAGTGGAATAATATATGATATCTTTTGAATATTGATTAAAATGCATTTAAGGAATGTTTTCAATCATAAAGAATGCTAGTTATGAATGTTTGTATGTTATGAATTTATATATGCATAGATTTTCCTAAAGAACCACTTTAGGAATGTTAGGAATTTTCAATATGTTAGTTGATGTTTATATACAATGTGATTGACTTATGTTTAAATGATTTTCAATCATTATTAATGTTCAATATTTCATGATCTTTAGGAATGTTAGTTGGAATGTTTTCAATCATTTTTAGGTAGAATAATATATGATATCTGCGTAATTTTCAATAAAATGTGCACTTTAGGAATGTTAGTTATGAATTTTTTTAATCCATTTGGTGGAATAGTATATAATAGCTGCAGAATAATCATTAAAATGCACTATAGGAATTTGTTTTCAATTATAATGAATGTTCAATGAAATGCACTTTTGGAATGAATTAGTTAGGAATGTTTTCAATGATTTAAGTATGTGGAATAATATATGATATCTGTTGAATATTCATTAAAATGCATTTTATGAATGTTTTCAATCATAAATAATGTTAGTTATGAATGTTTGTATGTTATGAATTTATACATACATAGATTTTCCTAAAAAACCACTTTAAGAATGTTAGGAATGTTCAATATGTTAGTTGATGTTTATATACAATATGATGTACTTTTGTTTAAATGATTTTCAATCATTAGTAATGTTCAATATTTAGTACTTGTGTCTAAATGATTTTTAATCATTAGTAATGTTCAATATTTAATCATTAGTAATGATTTTTAATATTTAGTAATGTTAATATTGAATGTTTGTATGTTATGAATTTATGCAATTATACATATCAATTTCGTTATAAAATTAATATAGATCATTTTGATGTACACATGTTGAACAATCCAAGAACAATATATCATATAATTTACATAAATTTGATATATACATACGCTAAACAATCCAAGAACAAGGAGCTATAAGATCAACAATGCAAGGACACTATTTTATAAGTTTCCCCAATTTGATGGACATAAGCTCAACAATGTAAGAACTTGATATCATATTTAAGTAAAAATAATCAATTTGACATGTACATAAGTTCAACAATATAATCTAATAGTCTATCATATTTAAGTTTCAAAAAGGCACAGATCTCATAATTTGACAATTTCATAACACATACTCAAGTGCACAACATTATAATTTCAAGAATAATACATTCTTAAGGTATGTGCTTTAGAAATCATCAAAACAATATAGCTCAGAACTTATCAATAATCACTCTATTTGAGTGTCACAATTATAAAAGCAATGAAGATTTACTTCATGTAAAAAGTATGTATGATGTTCAACATGATTCAAATTAGAAATAAGATCTTAAAGGAATGTTGTCTTTAATTATTCTTTCATGATCTAATTTTGACATCTTCCATCTTCTATCTTTAAATTTTTTATTTGATTTAAATTCTATCAACTTTATGCGACCTATGCATACCAAATGACTATATTGGCAGCATATGCCATCAGGTTGATAGTCTTTAAAGTGAATGTCACTTTCAGTTTGATATGTTTCTTGAAAAAAATAACCTTTTAATAGAATTGACCCTCTTTCATATATAAAACTGTTGTCATCATAGTCCTCCAATAATTTCACCTTTCTCTCTATGCATCGCATTAAATAATATCTCACATTTTCATTACTGTCTATGGGTGCACCCACAACAAATACATCTCCTGCACATAATTAAGAACATTGAATTTGTCAAAAAATAACTGTCATTCAAGTAAAAAATATTTAAAATAAAAATAGAGAAAATTAGTAAAGTATACATAAAATTATCTTCTCTAACCAGATCCGAAATTCTATCAGCATCAGTTGATATTGCAATGTGCTTTGATTCCAACACTTCAAAGATTGTGAGTGGCATTTTTCCTTTTAAATTAATTTCATTGTGTTTCCAAGGTTTAACATAATTTTCATTAATGTTTTCACAATTCTCTATTGATTCTGTGTCCTCCATGCAAATAGGACAAAAGCATGTTAGCTTCCTACTATCTAATGAAAACACATTTTGGAAGGTTTTTGTTTTGATTGAGTGTAAATATTGAGTTCCATGAATAGTGCTAGCATCATATGGGATTGATCTATCTATGATCTTGGATTCCAATATGCCAAAAAAACCTATCCAACATAAACAACTTTACATGTACATGTGAGTAAAATGTTACTAGATGTACATATTAAAGTCATTCTAAGTTGAATAATTTTGTTTTGAAAACAAATTTCATACATGCGCAAATATTTTGATTGTTGATTGTAATCATGGATGAGATTTAAATGACACCATTAAACAAATTGATCATCACACACAAATCGATCAGCAGAATGGTTCATTTGATACCTTCGAAATGCTTGTTTTACACACACCCTAGCACTATCCTGCTCCCCTTTTCCATGAACAGTTTAAAAAAAATTACAACGATGTTTAACATACCATGGCTTCTATTGTACATATATATTGATTGACAAATTCAATTCACCGTTTTCATCTTTGAGTTTATTGAACAATTGTATTTGAGTCATCTCCAATACATGTTTTGGATGGCTTACATACTGATTTCGAGATATTCTGTGTTGTATCATGTCCCTTGCATTTGGTGAAATGCGAGAATTTGCCACCCAATATTCATGCATCATAGCTTTAACACTTTAACCAACCCTATCTTTATAGGGTTGTCTACAAATAATTTCCCAACAAGCAAGCTCATCATTTGCATCTATTTGTAATCGAAATTTGTTATATTTGTACAATGTTTTCTGTGAAGTTTCGATAACCTTTGCAATCTGCGTTGTCAAACATTTTTGTCTAGTACTAGATGAAATAATTGTTGTTTGTATTATTCTATGTGCAACACTAGTATCTTTCTTTCTGGATTTTCCAATCGTTTTTATTGCATTAATGGATATATTTTCGAACACATTTCAATTCACCTTTGAATATTTTGTCTTCTTTTGAATACCCAATAATAACCAAGCTTCCTTCAACTTCTTGGAGACTAGCAAACTCCTCAAAATTTGAGCTTGTGTTGCCACTGATTCTTTTTCTAGAAATTGTTCATGCATCTTTTTAGCATGATATCGTACAATATGGTAAGGTTTCATGTTTCCAAATTTTTCTTTATCAACATTTTGTAACATGTCGTCGTCAATGATGAATCCACCTATATATATTTCAATTTCAATTTT
>LPNX010162008.1:0-16536 GCA_001517045.1 Pseudotsuga menziesii | reverse complement strand
TATATATATATATATATATATATATATATATATATATATATTATCTCTATTAGATTGAATATTTGCATCATTTTGTGATTCTTCAATGTCTTCATTATCTTCAACATTTGTATTTGCATTTGGAAATTATATTAAAAAATACATCATTTACAAAAGCAAGGTACTGCATTTTAAACAAATTTACAATATTTGTACATACCTGGTTCAATTTCTTCTTTAGTTTGATTTTGAACATACATATCATCAACATTTTCATCCAAGTCTCTAGTTACATCATCATTAGCGACGTCTTCAATATTTGTATTCTTTTGTTTCTTTTTTTCATGGTATTTGAGTTTTTGCTTTTCATTATGTAAAGCATCATCTCGAGTGCAATCACATTTCCTCTTTCACGTTTTTTTGTTATCCATGATTATTCAATGTATACCTTCACCTTAGAATGAATTTCCCTCGAGAGAATATTAATCATCAAAGAAAAAATTCACCTTAGAAAATACAATAAAAGTAAGAGTCATCCACCTGAAGCAATATGACTACAAAAAGTAGTGATAATGGCTACAAGGCAGGTTATCAAACAAATTTGGCACTTGTAGGCCACGTGAATTACAAAAAAACTACAGTTTATTTAAATGTTATAAAAGTATAATTAACCAGTATAAATCCGCATTCACTAAATATAAATTACCAGTTAAAAGGACAAAAGATGACTACTAAAAATTGATAATTAACGAGTTTAAGGCAAGGTTATAAAAATTAAATATGTTCATAAAATATTTTAAAAAAATGTACCATACAATAAATTGGTGTAGAATTTTAAAGAAACTTTGTACCATAAAATATTTTTCAGAAACATCTTCTGTAAAGAAAAAAAGTCTCCACCTTAGAAGATAATTTATAAAAACACTTTACTATAACAAATTTACGAAAATAATCTTTACTATGAAAGAAAAATAGCAAGATAGTTTCTAAGAACAATTTACCATAACAAATATTCTAAAATAATGTTTGCTATCAAATAAAAATAGCCTTTATCTTAAAAGATAATTTTTAAGAACACTTACCAAAAAAATAGCCTTCCTTCTTCTATAACTGTGTAAAATGTTGATCAAATATGTATATACAACATTCATATAAATAAATAATTGAAATGGTGTTTCGAAAAAACGTAAAAACGTTTCAAGTTTATGAAATGAAACGGTGTTTCGAAAAAACGTTTCAAGTTTTCTCCGACTGGTAGAAAAAATTCAATAGGTATTTTCGGCCGAACTATTAGTTCAGCCAAACTATTTTCTGTCCATTAAATCTAACTTTTGGCCGAAAATTTACATCTTTACGACCGACAGATTAACATTTTTCGGCTGAAATATTAGTTCGGCCGAAAACCTATGAAATTTCAAAAATGGAATTCCATCTCATATCTCACTCTTCTTCCAATTTTAGAGGGATCAGATCATATCAAATACTTACAATTTCTCTTCACAAATAATACCATTAGTTGCATAATTCAATCTACTTTCTATAGATGCAAATTTTGTTGAAATTGGTGTGATCCACTAATTTTATTTATTATATTTCTTAGAAGGTATCTCAATTGCTTCAAAATTTAATAGAATTCATTGAAATCAAAATTCAATAACTTCTTAAAGACGCGATGAAAAAAATTAGAAAAATCATGGTCCTCAACATTGATGTCTTGTCTTCAAAGGGGTGCTTTTAGTTTTTTTGTTTTGAATTGGAAATTAGGGAAGATGTTGTCCCAACTTAAACATGTTAGTTTTATGCTAGTTTTTTAGATTGGTCCACTTTAAAAAATTCTAATAATTATTGCATGTTGCTGTTGGATACAAACGTATAGAAAGATGCTAGTACCATCTTTCTAGATCATCATAACATTTTTTTTTTTAATGAAAAATAGTTGAATAATGAATTAACGTGTGTCTAAAAACATGACTTTTTCAGAATTTCATTAATTAATAACATACTATCAAACACTTGAAAAAATGTGATATTAAATGCCAATAAAAAAATCTAAAAAATATCTGATACAAAGCTAACACAATTCTCTACAACTTTTGTTTTTACTACAAAATGAAATTCTAAATATAAATCTAATTTTTCTTTGCTCGAAGTTGACAGAATTGCGAAAACAACACTCCTTTTCTCATTACCCCCTCAAAATAGACACCCATATTCATGATTTCACCCATAAATTCCTCTTTCTCTATACCTTTATCATCATATTCCTCACATATCTCTTTCACTGCCAAAATAAAGTCAGTTCCAGCCTTTCCTTGAAATTTGGCTGACAACTTATTTTTCAACTCAAAGGTGAATACCTAAATGTCAGTAGCAACACAGAAACCAGTGCAAAAGAAGCAATAAAAAAATGAAATCAATAAACCAAAACCTTCATCTACTTGTAAAAGTAAAACCAAATCCTATATTTTAGAAGGAAGTTCTTATAGCATATGTAACATTTACCATCCACAACATTTAAGCTTGCAAAATAAAATGATAGAGTAATAATAAAGCATAAATTAGACTTTTAATGCCAAATTTCTAGATCTAGATTTCACTTGAAAATAAGGTGACTACATGCCTCGAAAATTCGATTCACTAACAGCAATGGAAAAAGGTGTCCTCCATGACTTCAAAATTCTCCTTGGTATTGCACATACTGGGCATCTTCAATGAACAAATATAAAATGCTGTAGCTTCCTTTCGGTAGATAATATTGAGTGGATTTGGTAGATATCAGACCTCACACAAGGAAAAGCAGCAACAGCATGAATATTTAATTCCAATAAAGATCTATAACATAAAACTTACAAGTAGAAACTTTCTAGATATGTGTGAAGTTCCTGACAAGAACAAATTTTGCATAAGCATTAATTTGGATACTATAGATGCCATTTTATATATACACCTTTTTCGAAACAAAGGGGATGGTATAAGGCATCATAGAATTCATTTAGTTTGTCTAGGTGCTCTGGATTCTGAACATTGTGTCTGAGTTTTAGGTTCAGTTTTAGTTGTTATCCTAGAAGGGAGTACAAGTCCCACTTGATGGGAATCAACGATTGTATTTCTGAATTTAGTTGTTTATATTTAAAAAACAACATTCTAGGTTGTAGCTATACACTCTTAGCAGATGTGATTTCAGTATTTTGCTTTGCTCTTATCAAAGCATATCTATGAACATAAATGATGTTTTATTCCTACCTAACCTTTTAATGTAGTTTCTTGGAATCCAAACACTACATTTGGAACTTGGGAAATAAAATAACAAGTGCATTTATCAAATTTTGTTTTGTTGTAAAATCCATGATAGAGGTTAGTGTGTACATTGTATGAGAACTTACAACTAAAATCTGGGAGCAATTCCACATGGATATGGATAGAACTTTTAATCTATGTAAAGAGGTCTTGCTTTAAAAGGAACCTACACAATATGAAAGACTACAACTAAGTCACTAATAGAGTGTAAGGATTAAGGAACAAGATTCTCTCAAACATCATGTTTTTAATCTCTAAAAATAATATTCAGCATGAAACATGGCCAAATACTATGTACAGTGATATAAGCAACCCAATGATGCTTGAAGAGGTGCTAAGACTCCATGTACAACTTTAAGAACACCTTTTAAAATAGGTAAACAAACTATTAGTTAATGAACCAAAAGAGTGCTTAAATATAACATAAATATTCAGAGAGGGTATTATGTAATTGAAAAACTAACCTTCTTTGTTATATGCTAGGGTCTTATCAAAACTACTCAAATGGTCATCCCTTAGATCACCTAGTAGGCTCTCTATTTGTTGCCTTTGAGAATGCTTCTACTTCTCCATGTTTTATTTCGAATGGCCCACAAGAAGGATTCCTATATGGTAGTGAAGGTGAATGCCTCTACTGCCTTAGCCTCCCCTTTTTCACAAATATTAGGATCAACAATGTCTAGTGGTGTCACTAGTCATTTAGCTACCACCCTTTTTCATGCCTCCTCTTCTCACCAAAAGAACACAAATGTGAGGTTTTCATAAAAAGATCCTTTAATGGATATGTTATCTTGGGTTCTCCAAACAAGAATGTCTCTTTCTCCAAGGAGATCATTTAAGGATGGGGTCAAATCAGTCAGGGATCTTTAGCCCCAACATTCTACCTAAGGAGGGAGATTCATAATGAGAACTCAAATTCTACTTTGGTCCTACAAGTCTCGTCAAAAGAACTTCGTGACAATATGAAAAGCTTCAAAGAAGGAAATTTGATTAGTCATTTCAATCAAACTGACCAAGTTGTGGTGCTCTCGTACACTGGAGTAACGACAACTGGGAAACAAATGTCTTAGTGATATTTTGTGCCTAAGGTTTTTTGTGGTTCATTTTGAATAACTTAAACATAGGAATAGAGAAATGGAAGGGGGGTCTTGGTTCTGAGATAGAGATTGTGTATTCCTAACTCTTTGGTTCCTTTTCCTCCTCATGATTAACACTCACTGCATATGATGATCTTTTCACATCCATGACAATCCCATGAGTGCATGCCTAGGTAAGACTTCCAAATTTTCAAATTGACCTCTAAGGAGATGAGGTCATCAAGAAAATGGACAAATTCTTTGGGAAACTTTATCAAGTTTCACAAAAGGAAGAATGTAGAGTTTTCCCTAGTTCTAAGAGAGTCTGTAGAATTGTATCTAGGGAAAGGACTTCCATATAGGGTCATCCTTGAATGTGATCAAATGTAATGGTATCAACCATTGGATTCAATAAATACATCGTTTTGGTGCATATGTTGTTGGGAAATGGGTTATTTAATGGTCTCTTCTTTGAAAATGATTGGAGAAGTACAAGAGAAAATTGAACCTCAACGTAATTCTTTAGAGGGGGGAAGGAAACCCCTCAGAGGGGGACCAAGATGACTTCTGATTCATGAAGAGAGAAAGAAAGAGGGCATCTGGTCGAGCTAGAATTCAATTTGATGTTGGGAATGATTTCACACGACAAAGATAGAGATGTCAAGAAAGATAAAGTTTCAAAAGAATCACAATGACTAGATCATTTCATATATAGAGGAGAAATCGAGAGATGAGAACCCCATCATTAGCTAATCACACAAGACAAGAGGCTCCATTTTCCAATGTTTGCTTCTAAAAAATCTAGATCCAAATAATGTAACCAAGGATAAAATAAATTATTTACTGTCAAATGCTCTAAGGAATTTCCTCTCAATGATTTTCTGCACTTAGGTATACCTAGGGTAGCTTATAAATTTGCAATTTTTAATATAAATTGTGTTCATGTTAATAAGTGTTGGAAAACTAAGAGATGGAAATGTGGGAAGTTTTCTCTTAGACCCTGAGGAAAATATGGAAGAATTTTTTTCAAAAATTCACAGCTAAATTTCATATCAAGGAAGCCAAAATTTCAAAAATTCACAACTAAATCATTTCATATCTAGACGAGGAATAGAGAGATGAAAACCCCAACATTAGTGAATCCTACAAGACAAGTAGCTCCTTTGTCAATGTTTACTTCTAAAATAACTAGATCCAAAGAATGTAACCAAGGATAAATTGAATTATCTCTCTTAAACACTCTAAGGCCTTGTCTCTCAATGATTTATGCACTTGGGTATAGCTGGGGTAGCTTGTAAATTTGAATTTTTTAATATAATATAATTTCAGAGATGGTTCTATACAGAGTTAAAATTTCCAATTCCCAACAGAGCTGATGTAGTTAGGAAGACTATTGGCACATCCATCGGGATTCCTTTTTAGCTCTGGTCTTCCCCACCCATATTGACATGACTTTCAAAGGGGAGAAGACCAAGTCCTATGTGATTTTGGTATAATAGAAACTCCTTGGTAGTAGTACATGTAATCCTAAGGAAGGCCACACCTTGCAGCACAGCCCCTGGGACACATTTCTACAAAACATACAAAAGGATTTAAAAAAAAATATGCATGGATAAATGAAATAACCTAGGAGTTCAAGGTAGAATTAAGGTTCACTTTGTTCTTGGCAGTACACTTCTCCATTTTCTCCTTCAATGCCATAGTCAACTCGTCCCATCTTTTTTGCAAGGCCCTCATATTCCAAATGTTTTATTAGGGTAAAAATTACACAGCTTTCTGTAGAAGAAAATAAGGTTTGTTGGTTTGAATTTCTATTATCTCTATAGAAAATAATATCGTCACCATTTTTACCTCTATAGTAATCACACTCGCAGATATGAAATCACGTGGAGATAAGGAAAGAAGTAATCACCCTTGCAGATATGAAATCACCTCCCCACCCATGGTTATCCTTGGAAATTTGTGATGCATATCTCTGACAACACTCAACCTTTCAACATTGTTATCCGTATTGATGATCCAGGCATTTAAATAGGAATTTCAAATAGTACAAAGGTTAGCACAATGTTAATTTTATATTAAAGAAGCCATGTCTCTTTAGTCTTCTAGGGTTTGGGTCCACCCTTGGGTTGTAACTTTAGGGTTTAGGGTTATATCATATTTCATTTTGTAGATCTATCATTACTATTAGAACAATAGACATAGAATTCAAAAAATGTATTGAATAAATAATTGAACCAGCAAAGGTGATGTGATGCACTTCTCCACTGCCAGTATGATTCCCTATTTGTTTTCAACCCCATTGCAGTGGAACCAAGCTATAAATAAAATTAAAAAAATGTAAGATAACAACTAGAAAATCCAAAAAATGAATTGGTATTCAATGAATAGAGAAATGTATTGAACCTTGATTTCTTCCATGGAAAAAATATGCCTATGAACCCGTCAAACCACTGAGTAACATTACGTGACTTGGGACTTATCTCCCAAAATCGAGCTCGTTTTCCACCAGTTAAATTTTGGGTTTTCCTAGAAGTTCTATCTCCATCCATCACTAAACCTGATCTCATTTCTTAATTGAGATCCCACAGAAGTCGATCGATCCTGTTTGTAAATTTAGGGCATAGCAAGCATTAAAAGGGGGTTTCTCATGGTTATGTTCTTGTAACTTTTTGGTTCCATACAGGGATTAGGAATCCAAAAGGAAAAAATGTATGTCCTTCGATGGCTAGGACGAGAATCAACATTCCTTATAGTTTGATAACTCATTCCTTCTAGGTTGATAGCTCATTCCTTCCAGGTTGACAGATCATTGAAAAGTATGGATGGCTCTATTATTGGGATGAATTCCTCTCCCTGCTCTATCTCTAACTAGGTAAACTATAGTAGTAAAATTGGCTACGATCCCCGAACTTTATAACTAGCGATCCACGAGATTTATATATAGTTTCCATTTTGTATCGAAAATCCGACGACATTGTCTATTTGGTGTCGAAAATCTGACGGGTATCAGGCCACTATTAAAAAAACAAATAAAATGCATTTATCTTATGTAAAATCCGATAGGAAAGCCAAATTTCAAAGTGTCGTTGGTTGATTCCATTGGCTTTTTTTTTCAAATGTATTTGTGCGCAAATAAAACCATTCCAAATGACTGAGGTCTTAGCAACCGAGTGGTTGTCCAGTATTATCTAGTTTGATATGGATAACTTACACAAATATTTAGACTGAAGGATCTTGTTCCAAATATCGGTACCATTCAAATCCACTCACATCCTCTTAATTCTAAGGGAGATGTTAAACTAGTCAATATTCTTGATATTCCAACCCCCACATAAATAATGTTTGGTAATAGTTTCCCAATTGGCCAGATGTGACACATGATTGGTGTCCAAACGACCCCATAGGAAATTACACATGATCCTTTTGATAGCATTTAGAATCGAGCACAGGATCTTAATAAGTGAAAACCAATATACAAGAATACCATTCAAGACTTATTTTAGGAGGATGATCCTACCTCCCAATAATATAGATCTATAACTCTAGTTACTAACTCTATTCTCATTTTTTTTCACTAGACAATTCCAATCCTTGACAAGGTAATTCATAGGTTTCACCCTATATCCCAGATACTTAAAACCAACCTCAATCGGTTCCATTTTAAACAGAAAAAGGACCTTAATATCATCCATTAGGATATCACTTAGATTATTCATCAAAAAATAAGATTTATCAATAATAACCAACATACCTGAAGTAGCAGAGAAAATGTCAACAATGGATCAGAAGCATCTCCAATCATCTAAGGTTCCCTACCCAAATAAAATGACATCATCCATGAAAATTATGTGGGTGAGGGATAGTGCCACAGAAAACAAAATGCCAACGATTTTTACTTTTCTTCTGGAATATGCTATTAACAAGCTCACACCTTCCACTACCAAAAGAAATAGTAAAGGTGACAATAGGAAACCTTGCCTAAGACCTCAAATCACATTGAAAGTGGTTGAAGGCGTTCCATTAATTAGCACCAAAAATTTTGCATACATCACAGAACCCATAATCCAATTTGCATACATCACAGAACCCATAATCCAATTGACAGTATCCAGATTCAATCCCACGTGCAATAAAAAAAGCCTCAATAGAGTCCATTTAACCATGTCATACACCTTCACAAGATCCATTTTAAGGACCAAATTGTCCATATTATGAGTTTTTATGGAGTGTAGTGCCTCCTAGGTGATCCCAACGGCTCCAAAATATGACAATTCTTGAGGAAACCAATTTTTTCATCATAAATCACCTCAGCCAATAACAACTTCATCCTATTCGAAATAATTTTTGAAATTACCTTGTAAACTAGGTTTCACGGTTAAATCAAACAAAAGTATGCAAAGGACACAGGTTTCTCACACTTGGGAGTCAGTGTAAGATATGTAGCATTAAGAATCCCACGCAAGTTCCAACTCGACTGGTAAACCCTATGAAATTTCCTCTTCAACTAGCAACTTAGCAAAACACTTGTCAAAAGAGTGGAGTAATTATGCATCCAAGGAGATAAAATTAATGATGCAATTAGCAATGCCTTTGAGTGCATCCCATGACCAAAGGGGTAATGACAGGTTAGGGAGAAGTACCCATATATGTCCCTTTAAAACCCTAGACCGCTCTTTATCAAAGTCAACCCACCACCTACAAAGCACCAAGGAACCCTTACCAATGATCCACCGACCCTCAAGAACATGAGCAACATCCCCATCTTCGAGAAACAAAATCACATACCAACCATTAGATAATTTACTGACCGTCAGTGCATAGTCCAACATGGCTTTCTAGGTTTTAGAAATATAATCGACCCAACCCTCTTTGTCCAAGCAAAAGTATTCTAGCTTCCCAACCAGAGCACGCGCACAGATAGAAGACACCTTCTCCATAATGCAGTCATTATCCACCAAAAATTGTTTGTGTGCCTGGAAGGTTTTATAGGCTTTGACCTTTTGTCGAGGGAGACACCAATCTCTCACCACACACGCCACCTCTATGTCCTTCTGCACATGCTTCATGGACGTAAGACACAAAACCCCAACAAAATCACTCCACTGCAACAAAGAGTTGAGGAAACCCCTCAGGAAAAAAAAAGTGACTTCCCCCAAAGTCAACCCCAATAGCTGATAGCTTGAACCGGACAGACCGTCTAGAAACCAAACCAACAAAGGTTAAATACCACCATAAAACCCTAATCCCTAACCACCATAAAACCACCACCCAAAACCTACAGAAACCCAAATAGTCCATTAAACCTTGGTAAAAAGGCTAGTGTAGACAAAAGAATGCCCAAAAACACCCACAACATAGCTATACCTGCAAACACTAACCCCTTGCATCGTCTCCATCTCCCCTCTAGTCTCATCACTTGTCAAGTCCTCCAATTCTTTCAAAGATAATCGTCACATGGTCCGCATAAAGTTTTAAAGAAATTAACTTACAAAATTTTGGGAGATATAAATAGTACATATGTTATATTTACATATTGAACATTGTAGAAAAATGCAGTAATGGTTAAAACTAAAAATAAAAACTTCATTTATTTCATTAAATAACATGACCATAGTTTCTAAATCATTTTAGAAATTGTTTAAGAGAATTGAGTGATGGCAATTCACTTGGCCAATAATAGTTCCCACATAACCCCATCATTTAGAAACCATAAACTAAATCCAAATTTTCGGTCATCTAAAATTGTGCTACTAAGATCCCTACATGACCTGACAACCAACAAAATGACAATGCATGTACAAAGTCTACAAAGTGGGATTGAGAGCCTCCCACAATAAAACCTTGTTTCCATGCCTTTGTCTAGTCACAAGTTTTAACCCAACTTTTAAGATCAAAATAACAAAAAATAATTTCATGTTTAATAAAAAGCACAAAATAGTTTCATTAAAATTTGGTTTTAGATTATTATCAAAATTATAAAAAAGTGAAAATAAAATCTTACCAAAATTAGTTGCTCCAATTCCGTGGAAGCCATAGGAGAGAAATTTCAAACTATCTAGAGAAATGGGTATCTAAATTTAGCAAGTGCTTCTAACTTTTAAGGCCCATAACAAAAAAGCAAGCATTAGAGGAATTTCAACTCAAAATGGGCCTTTTAAATTTAACTCAAATTCCATGTCATCATTTGCTAGCCAATGAAATTGCTTTAAATTTGAAATACCGTATAGGTCTTAAACACTTTTTTAATATAAATTTGGGGATAGGTATCATAAAAAAAACTACTTTTTTTGTTTGTATTTTTGACATATCTCCTCGTGTTTTTACTCAAACTTCAATCGAGAGAGCTTGTGGGATATAGAATTAAATTTTGCATCCAACGAGTACCCACTCGGCATACTTTTGACGGACCCCACTACCCCAAAAAAAAGAAATACCTGAAAAAACATGATGATGACATCATCATCACATTTTTTCAGGTATTTATTATTTTTAGGGTAGCGGGGTCTGTCAAAAGTATGCCAAGGGGGTACTCGTTGGATGCGGAATTTAATTCCGCATCCAATGAGCTCTCCCGATTGAAATTTGACTAAAAACACAGGGAGATATGTCGAAAATACAAACAAAAAAGTAGTTTTTTTCTTTTCTTCCTCCAAAATTAATAAATATTATTTTATTATTTTAACTATTATTTTATTAATTTTTTTTATAAGGCCCATTTTGAGTTGAAATTTCCTCTAATGCGTGTCTTAATTTCCATAGGTGAGACTTGGTAAATTTAGACATTGATAAATTAATGTTGATGCTTGGTAAATTCGATAGCTACTAATTGTTGATGCTTGATGGGTAGTTGGGTTATTTCCTTCATTAACATAGTTTATACCTAACTTCTTCTTCTAAACTGGTAACCACCTCTCACTTAAAGTTTCTCTTTTGGACTTGAAAATTGGTTTATCCTCTTAAAGAAGGGGAAGGAAGGGCACAAAGGCTAGGGAAAAGCATTGAAAGGAAGAATACGACCCTATCTTGGGAAAACTCTAGGCCAATATAAGAAATAAAGAACAAATGGAATGAAAGCAAATCCATCCCCATTGAAGGAAAACTCACCCACCTACTTTTCAATAAAGTGGGAAAGTTTCAATTAAGTGGTAAAGCTTCAATCACCATTATTACATGTATAATAACATGCCACCTACTGCAGGCCACTAATCTAGGCATACGCATATATATTAAAAATCTTATGAATAAATATTAGCGATGACTTGGAAAAATAATTAAACATAAAAAATACTTCCTAGCAAATTGTTTGTGTTTTCTTTGAGAGAGTTTATTAAAAAATGTAATAGTATTTTGATGGGTAAAATGCCTCATAATGGGAATATGCCCATCAATATCCAACCCTGGCCACAAATATTCACTGCCTCCTCCATGTCCTAAGGCCCAATATGGTGACACCAATATGAAATCGAGCCCCTTAGAAAATTGTCCAAGAAAGATGCCATAAACTGAGAATGAAATAGGTTTCAACTTTCGTTGTAATGATGTGCATTTTACTTCTCTAATTTCTATCTATAATTATGTTTTCATCTTATGTGCTTTTCCTTATGACTTATCACATTTGATTCCTCAAATATTATTGTGTAAAAGTACAAAAAAATGCTTCTAAAAATGTGTACCCTGTTACAAACGAAATTGTATGAGGTTTCACATTGGTATTTTCAGCTCGTACCTTGGAGCGTATTGATGGAATTGGGGGATCTACATTTTCATGCAACTTCTTTTATTTTTTAGGATGGATATCTGATAAAAATATTTGATGGAGGGTTGTCATTTCTGTATGATAGATCATCAGGTTGATGGTATTTCTATGTTTGAATTCTTCATATGGATGCTTCCTAACAACTATATGTGATGATGTTGTATTGTTGGTGTAACTAGGAAGGAGGTGTCTACATGGTCCCATTTGGTTGAATGTGTGGTGGGGACTTACTTGATGTTAAATAGAGTTACCTATCTCATGTTCCCTTGTCCTTTGGTGTTGGTGTGTTGTGGTAGTGCACTATTCATTTATAGGATTTCACCCGGCATGGTTTTATTCATATGGTAGAATTGGTAGGTAGGAAAATCAAATAATCTTTTGCATGAGCATTTATGTAGGTAGATGTGATTTTGGCCTTGGTAGTTTGGAATGATATGAGGTGGTGTTCGTTTTTATTGTGCGAATTGTCATAATTAACTAGTACATTGTGTAGATTCCAAGGTTCTCATGCACTCCTAATTCAAGTGAGTGGTGAGAGTATGTTGATATCCACATAAGCTCAAAAATGTTATGTTACAAAAAAAACTTAAAGCCTTGAAAGATACGATAAATTCCTTGAAATTATTTAAATCCTTGAAATCCTTTACACCTAAAAGATGAGAAACTTAAAGCCTTGAAAGGCCACTCTAATTGTTTTTGTTGCTACATCAATTTTAAGGATGTGATATGACTTATGGTGGGAAATCTAAGCTAGCACAAATGGGACTAAACTATTTAATTGGAAGGTATACATGGTCGATTTCATTGTCAACTTTTTAAAAAAAATATTAATTTATCATCCTAGATGAATGGATTTGCAACACTCTCAACCTCCTAATGGATCTTGTTAATTTTTTCATAGGAGGCTTATGTGAGATACTCATAGAGTTTAATAATTTGGATCTAATTTTTAGTTCCAAAAAATCTCTTGGGATTTGTTGGCCACTCCTTGTAATTGTTCCTAGATATACATTATATGATCACCATTTTAGGATCCATACTTTTTATTATCTAAGCTATGTTTTATTTCTCTATATCCCATGTTACCTTCATCTGTTACTTCACCTTATAAATTGAGTGTACCTCTCACTACAACTAATATTCTATTTTGAATTTTTTACAGTTTCATGACATCTTTAGTGACGATTGGAACTCTTTTTCATACACTACAAAGGTGCATAAACACATTTTGTTAAGGTATGTGAATGCAAAGTGATGAAGTGTGTGTATACATTCTAGAAATTGGTATAACTAATGCTTTTTTATAGCAACTATGGTTGGATGTAGCCATTAAAAATTATATCCCTTAGACCCATCACAAACATTGCACACTTCAATGTTGAGATGTAATACTTTCTTGATTGGATGATGAAAATTTTAAATACTAGATACCCAACACCACACTCAAATCATTGACATTCACATAATAAAATTTGTTTCCTAATCCCTTGGTAGACCCCTTCACACTAATCCACATGGCACTTGACATTCCAAAGCACCCTACCTGAGATTTAGGGTCATCATTACCAAGACATGGTAATATCTAGGGAGGTGAAGGGAAAGAGGGAGGTGGTTATAAATATATAGATATCATTGGGTGAGAGCTTATATATTTAGGGAGCGAAAGAAAATAAATCTAATGGACTATGCGAATGGGAATGATGTCATCATGTAGTATGTATTTAGGTAACACGAGGATCTTGTTAAGAAATCGTAGTGTTTCAAGATGATATCTATCATACATGATTCTGAGGTGGTATCTATCATATATGAAATTAAAGTAGATTCTAAATAATTTTCAATATAGTTCCTATGAATAAGAACTTAGTAGGTGACTTCACAATGTATGACTTTTTAATTATACAATTTTTTTGGCACACTTTTCCATATTTCATGTGATTAATCCAAATGTTTGCAATCTTATGATGTTAGCCCAAATATTTGCATTCTTTAATCCTTTTAACATTTGATACCTTGTGTATTTTTTGTCTTCACCCCATTGGTCACTTTGGACTCCACATTACCATTATCCTTGGTCTTTGACTTACTATGGGTATGCTTGAAGGGTCATGTAAGGATGGAATATTTGAACCTAACTTAGGAGGAAGGGTATCACAAATATTTAAATGGACACCATAACCTTGTTGTAGGCCAATAATTCCATATGCAAAGGCTCATTTGATGGCATGGGTCCCACATATAGTCCAAGAGTCCTAAAGGAAAAAAACACTATGGCTTCAAACTATCTATTTTGACCTTGGACCGTGTCTAAAATTATTATAGCCATCCGTTATGTACTAAGCTCAAAATGGCCATCATATATTGATCACATGACAATGATTCCCTTTAGATGACCTTTTATGGTGTCTAAGGGACACAATGATATCACATGAGCCCCATAGACAAACATTATGGTATAATACCCTACATTTTTGCATTCAACCATATCATGGGCACTGAGAACCATGTCTAGTATTTTACACTTCAAAACTAGCACCATATCCCACTTCCAATCCAAAGATTCCCTCTAGAGGGCCAATATGGTGGTTTGGGACCCCACACATGTAACATATCTCCATAGTAAAATGATACAGTGTGAGGTCCTATATTTTTCATTATACCATGGAATGGTCCTCAAGTTCCTTCCCTAATGTACCCCTCCTCAACTTGTTGGTCATATCTCACATGTAGGAAAATGATTCCCTACACATGCCCTATGCAATGATGTGGGTTACTATGCAAAGAACATGACCACAATAGGAAATTGTTCTATCCCAACAACATGGGTTTTGTTATCAAATGAAGGATTAGTAACCAAGAAGAATCCATAATGTGATGAATCTCAAATAGCCACCATAGCCCTATCACAGGAAAAAGGTGGACTAGGGCCTCATGGATGGCCTATGTATAACCAAAACGCCACATGGTATATACTAAAACTCTTGATCTTCACCTTGTAACATGAATTGGGTCATCATAACTATCCTTGGTTTACTAAACCTTCAAATTTGATACCACATATCAATCACATGCCAAAGATTTCCTATGCATGGGATATGTTGTGGGAATTTCAAATGTGATATAAAAACTGCCCCCAAAAGTCCAAACTCTTGTTACTTTTAAGGAAGCTTTTAAAAAAATTGGCTTAAAAGGGACCTCTAGGGGGGGGTCAAGTCAACACCCCCAAAAACAATTCATGAAAATTGGACTTTTGAGGGTGTAGAAATTCAGGCCTGCAATAGATTAATTTCACCCACAACAATTAACAATTGATCATGCAAAATTATCAACAATGGAGACTGAATATGGAGCTGTAACACAAAATTATATTAACTGAGTGTACAATAGCCAACCCTGTAATAACATAGGCTTCTGAATATATAGAATACATGAGCAAATCGAATGCATAAGGAAGCATCCAAATCTAGCATAAAGCAGGCTTACCCAAAATAGGCAAATCCCCCATAGGTGTAAAAAGCTGATCCCAAATCTATCAAGGACCCCACGAATTAGCAAGGGTGCATGGGCAAGCTAAATAGTGGTCAAATGGCAGCTCATTCATGCTTTTGCATGGAGGAAAGAGTGGAGGAGGAAGAGGCAACAAAGCAGATTCACCTCACCTAGTCTTGCTTTCCTATGTGCCTTAAAACACTGAAAAAGCAGGGAATAAAGCAGAAAAAGCAGATGGGCACCTAGGAGGCCAGGAATAAAGCAGATTTGATTCCTAAGTCTTTCCCAAGCGCTCCATGAGTCAATAATGGAAAGTTTTACCTCTATGGATAGGAAATTAGCAACTTGCACATGGTGGGACTCATGGACTAGGCAAATAAGACAAAATAAATGAATTAATGTCTAAGTGGGTAAATACTATGGGTTGATTATTCTAACACCCCCCCTTAAGCATGACTTTATGAGTAATAAATCAAAATATAGGGCCTAGCAACAAGGCTTAGTCACCCTTTTACATACTGCAATGTCCATACAACCAAGGAAAGAGGCAAAACCAACTTGGGAAAATCCTCCCTTAAACATGGACTGTAAAACAAAATTGTAGAATCTTGTCTCCACTCATGCTTTGACAGTATGATCAGCAATCCCCAGCAGTGATTTGAGATTGCTCAAGGTCTTCTCACAAAATGATTTTGTGAAGATGTCAGCTACTTGTTCTGAAGATGAACAGAAGAGTAGGTGAATGGTGCCATCATGCACAAGCTCTCTGATGTAGTGCATATGAATCTCAATGTGTCTGGTTCTCTGCTTCTGAACTGGATCCTTGCAGATTCTAATGGTACTCTGGTTATCACAGTAGATGGTATTTGAGTACTTAGGTTCGAAACCACACTCTCCAAGTAAACCCTGCAACCATAAACACTGAGTTGCTGCATT
>LPNX010161973.1:0-18085 GCA_001517045.1 Pseudotsuga menziesii | reverse complement strand
AGACCTCAAGTCAATCTTGGAAAATACCTTTGCTCCTCTCATTTGATCAAAGAGGTCATCAATCCTAGGCAAAGGATATTTATTCTTCACCATAACCTTGTTCAGCTGTCTGTAATCAATACATAACCTGAGTTTACCATCTTTCTTCTTTACAAACAGAACTGGTGCTCCCCAAGGAGACACACTCAGTCGGATATACTTCTTCTCCAACAACTCTTGCAGTTGCATCTTCAACTCTAGCATCTCCGGTGTACTCATCCTATAGGGTGCCTTGGACACTAGTGCTGCTCCTAGCACAAGTTCAATTGTGAAATCGATGTCCCGCTTTGGAGGAAGCCCTGGAATCTCATCAGGAAACACATCCTTGAATTCTTGTAACACCTGATAGTCCTCCAACCTAGGAGTTTCATCTCTCGTTTCCTCCAAAATCTGAGCTGCATACAACTGGCAACCCTTCCTACAGAACTTCTTTAACTGCATTGTCGAAACCTGCCTCACTGAGATTACCTTTGGAATACCTTTCACAACTACTTGGTTCCCTTCCTCATTCATGCATTCGAAAGTCTTATTGTAGCAATCGAGCTTCACCATGTGAGCTTCCAACCAATCCATTCCAATGAGGACATCATAGGAACCAAGCGGTAGAACATTCAGATCTACACAAGTGACCAATCCATCCATGACCAGTGGACATTTCTCTACCACGTCACTGACCTTTCTCTTAGTTCCAGTGGTTAGCTGAACTAACCAAGACTTCCTATGCTTTACCTTCTTAAAAGTACAAATTTCCACTACTCTAGGAGTAATGTAACTGTGCGTAGAACTAGGGTCAATCAAAATAGAAACAGATTGCTCAACAATCTTACCTGCTACTTAAACTACCGTTGACTGGTGATCTGCCTGGAGGTCCTCCAGTGCTGCATAAATCCTAGGGACTACCCTTGCTACTTGACCCACTGTTTCTGCTTCTTGAATGTTGTAAGCTGGCCTCGCACTCTCATTCTCGAGTGGACAATTTCTGCGCATGTGGGGTCCTGATCCACATTTCCAACATTGGAGTGGCCCTCTATTCTGTTGTGGATCTTTAGGCTTTTCTCCTGTCGTTCCAACTGGCTTACTCGCAGCTTGAGATGGCTGCTTCTGCTGATTCCTGAAATTAGAAGGTTTGAAACCCTTCTTTCTTTGGTCAAACTTCTCGTTCTTCTTGTCCTTCCATGCCTTATGGAAATCAGGGTTATTTTTGCTTTGCTCATAGCAATACTTAGCCTTCCTTATTGCTTCTTCAAGAGTTCTAGGTTCATAAAACTTAATTCGATCTTTGTAAGACTGAGGTAATCCACTCAGGAAACGTTGGACCTTTACTTTTTCATCTCTGATGTACCGGACATACCTCAACGGCTCCAAAAACTTATTTGCATACTCTTCCATGGTTTGCTGTCCCAATCTCAGCTCATGGAACTCCTTAATCTTGTCATCATAATACCTGTTAGATAGGTATTTCTGCTTAAAATACTTCTTGAACTGCTTCCACTTAAGCCTCCTTTCACTGATCCTCTTCACTTGCTTGAAGTGTTCCCACCAAATGGATGCCCTTCCATTCAGATTGAATATGGAAACTCTTGCCTTCATGTTTCCCGAATAATCATGCACTTGAAAGTACTTCTTAATACCAAGAAGCCAAGCTTCAGCCTCTTGTCCAGTCTTTACCTCTCCATCAAATGTAGGAGGTTTAGCTTTCTTGAATTCATCTCAAGTGCGATCCCTATGGTGTCTCTTTCTTTTCCTTCTATGAGTAGAAGAGCTTGAATCCCCGCTGGATTCTTCATAATCAGATGATCCACCAGAAGTTCTTCTCCTTCTCCTAGTGTTGCTCTTACTGCCTTCTGGTCTTGCTGTACCTCGTCCAGAGTCTATCTTCCTTTGTAAGTCTGTCAAACTCTACAACATTGCAGCATTCAACTGATGCTGCTCTTCCTGGGCTTTAATTAAGCTTCTCATAGTGGCTGTAACATCTGACGGTGTCTCTTGGAATCTCCTTCCATTAGACTCTATGTCGTCATTTCTATTACGTACATTTTCTCCCATGGCATCTTCTGCTCGCTCGTAAGAATCCCGAGCATCATACCCATCATGGGTTCTCATAACTGAACCACCACTTACTTACCAACTGTACTGCCTGGAATACTTCCCTTGAAGGTGACTATAATTCTGCAAACGTGTTAATAACACAATTGTTAGATGCATAATACTAATATAAAACATCATTACTTACCTTCTCCCTGGAATAACCATAAAATTACAAATGCCCAAACACACAAAATTTTCCTCCTCCAATCACATCTATCTGAGGGGGGCAACGGGGGTCAAGGGGGCTTGCCCCCTTGTGGCTTCCCTACGCCACTACAGGGCGGGTCGAGGGCAGCACCCTCGTTTTTTTTGTTTGTAAATTATTAGTTTTCGCGCAATTTGACGCCTTAGATCACTGCCAATTTCTCTTTTTCAACCCTGAAAATTCCCTTGAAAAACAATTGAAAAAATCCCTCTGAAAACAGTTGAAATCGACTGAGAAATCTCATGGAAAACTCATAATTTACTTTCCTTCTCATCGGATGTCCTTCCACATCGGAAGCCAAATGTCTTTGGCTTCCGCAACGGCGGACTGGAAACTGCTTTCTCTTCCGCAACATCGGGAGTCTCTTTACATTGGAAGCCAAATGACTTTGGCTTCTGCAACGGCGGCTCGCGGAACACTTTCCCTTCCAATTGGAGAACTTACTTTTTGACTGTCATCGACATCGGCTGTCTTCCTCAAATCGGAAGCCAAATGAATTTGGCTTCCGCAACGACGGCTCGCCAAACCTTAACTTTTCCCGATCTGTGAGCTGTCTCGACCGGCATCGGAAGTCTTTTTACATCGGAAGCCAAATGGCTTTGGCTTCCGCAACGGCGGCACCCCAAACAACAACTTCTTCCGATTGAAGAACCAATTTCGGGCCTTAACCCTTTTGACGTGTCGACGATCGGAGGACTTTCCCCATCGGAAGACTTAACGCTTTGGCTTCCGCAACGGCGGAACGCCAAGTACTAACTTCTTCCGATCGACACTTACTTAAAACAATTTTAACTTCAGAGGTCGGCATACTTTCTGGTCAGAAGCTTTAGTGATTTCACTTCCGCAACGGCGGCTGACGGACCACTTTCCCTTCGGATTGGCCACCCAACACTTAGAAATTTCCACGATGTTCTTCCCCGTCGGAAGACTTAGCGGTTTGGACTTCCGCAACGGCGGACGAGAAACCAATTTCTCTTCCGATTGGTGGAAGTTCACTTCACGAATTCTTCCGCAACGGTGGAAGTTCCACTTCGCGAATTCTTCCGCAATGGCAGATGGGAAACTTCACCAATTCGTCTGCAACGGCGGACTTCCACTTCGCCAGTTCTTCCGCAACGGCGGAAGTCAATTCCATTGGTTGCTCCGACTACTCCAACACTTAGCCAAATTTTCTCAATTTTACAGTCATTCACATTCTAACTTCTGCTGGGCAGAATGAAATACAACCTCTGTTACTGCATCTTCGCGGCTCATGCAGGCCCATGCTGCAACATGAGCTCTGATACCATACTGTCATGTCCCCATGCCTCCGACCGGCGATGAGGACGCGACCCGTGGCTTAAACCACCCGGGCTGAGAGCCCCATGACCATATTCAAACATAAAAATTGCTGAAACAGAATGCTTAACAAGGATTTTGAACTAAAAACATGCACATATTCAGTTACTCATCATACACAGCGGAAACCAACAGCATTCAGTCATGCATGCATTTATCATGTTCATCATATCATTAACAGAAAAGATAGTTGCAGAAGTAAAATGCACAAGATCACTTATCTTATGAAGAGCTTGATCTGCAACCAGCTACATCGCTGCAATGTTCCACCCAACCATAGGCCAGCGTGCTCCTTAATCTCTCAGCAACACTGCCACCCCCGAGCTGGGCATGATTCTCCAAGGAATATGAGAACAACAGGCTTACACATAGCCCAGGATACACAAAACACACAGCCAAGCCAACAGAGTTGGGTTTATCAGGCCATTAAGGAGTTGGGGAAGGCTGAAGCTTGCATCCACACCCAAGGCTGAAGGCCCTGCATTCCCTTCCAGTGCTATTCAAGGGTGATGGAGAAGAAGGCCAGCCCACTAGCTCTGTCTTTGTGGTTCCAGCCACCAGATTTATCAAGCAAAACTAAGCCCCCTTCCCTGCTCCTCTCACAGTCCGAAGACCAACCATTGCCCTGAGGCAATTAATTTAGCTGCCACAACTTAAACAGGGAAGACAAATTCTAAGTCATTCTTGGCCCTATCGTGGCCAAAATGACTCTTTAAACGAAATTACAACAGCCCCAAATATGTAAGGAAGACCACGGCAACGCAGCCAACAACGTGGGAAAATAACAGTCCCGAAATGTATCAGTGAGCACAGCTCACAGCAACCGTGGAGAATACAGCCCGTCCTGGGCAACATAATCACTGAGAAAACACACAAAGACCACGCAGAGGAAGAGAGAAATACCGTCTTTCGATAGCCACAGCATCCACGATTTCGCAGGGAAAAGAACGACGTGGGAAAACCTCGAAATTCCTGTGTGTGAGAGGAACAATCAGACCCTGTGAGGAATGAACAGACAATGGAGACCCTGCGTGAGGAAGAACAGCTCCGTTTTTGTCCGTGGATGCACAACAACAGGAAGGACGCGAATTGGGAGTGCGTGTGCCTTCAGCACAGTCGTGGAGAGAGAAAAAATGTCTGCGTGAGTGAAGAGTGCGTGACGGTTTTTCCTTCCATGGTGAAGTCAAACACTGTGGTGGAGTGTGCGTGTGGGTGAGGACTGACAGTCCTGCCACCCCACTCCCAAAGCAATTAACTGCCTCAACCACCAGCAGCAATTCTTCAATGAAAGTGGTTGGGATAAAAAAGGTAAGAAAACACATGGATTTTGACCCCATTGGCTAAAGTTGGACAATTCCCCCACATCCTTATCCTTGTGAAAATCATGCCCCTTTCTCATTTTAGTTGCCGCGATCGTAGCTGGTCGGATTCATTTAATTAATTATAGATGCATATTTACATGATGACCAACATAATATAGGCTGCATGCCCCGATATACCATCGGTGACAATTTAAGTCCAAAACATAGCATAACCGATCAACGATGGGGCCTTGGCCTTTAGCTCCACACCATGATCATTTACAATATATACATCATCATATACATCTAATGCAACGGGGTCAAAACCGGGATGTGACATTAGTTATGTTCTCATACAGGGGTGCATTATGCTAACATTCAAGAATGTGCGTTGCAATACTTGTTGAGCATGTTTCCTTTGGGCTGCATGTGGCCATAAAGTTTGGGGTCACCACTATATTTCTTTTTGGGGGTTTTGTGAATGTTCTTGTTGTTTTCACCCTTAATAGTATATGAGTCGACTTCTCATAGACTGCTTACATGCTCGTTTTGCACATTTCTCCTTTTCAGTGACATGCTTGGATGTTACCATTTTAGCATTCTTGAAGAGGCTATATTTTATTTTATGTTACTGGTAGTTTTAGACTATAGTTTAGAGTTTTTTTTTTTGCACGCTTCTCTCTTTTTCAATCACATGCTCGGATTTTAGCATTCTTGAAGAGACTATATTTTATTTTATGTTAATTGTAGACTTGTAGTTGTATTCATTGGATTAAGCATGTTTCGGCTGTTGATTTTAAGATGTAGAGCTTTACTAGTCCCATCCGCTACCATTGGTCATGTGTGGAAATTGGCATAGTATTTTCCATATTTTTTTCCTTCTTGCAACTTTGCAGTTTGCACACAGTTATGTGCTTTTAACAAACATTACATTGCTAGTGTGCTTGGAAATGGATTAACTCCAGAGATATAGAATTTATGTGTACTATTATTTTACTGATTGCATTACAGCCATTGGAAGTTCTAGAATATTTTGAACAAGCACTGTGAGATAAGATCCTTTCTCGTTTAACTTTATGGGCTTCTCTGTTCTTCAACTGCTTGATAAAGCATCAATACTTTGTTATTGATGATTAATTAGCTCTAGGCAGATTAGTGTAAATTTTAAGTTTTTTTTCACATATCATTGTTCATGGTGGATTTGGCAAAGGTGAAATGATAAAGCTGTTGTTTTGTGCCAGTTAATCCTATGCATGAGTCTGCTTCAAGTTAAAGAAATTACTTGAAATAAGTTTTTGGAGCCCTCATGTTGCTTTAGTTGGTAGACACTACCAAGAAACTACACAAGAGCCAAAATCCACTTAAAACACTCACGACATCCAAGTATTAGCCTCATTTTAACTCATTTGTAGCATGATCTAGTCCATGAGGCATATCATAATTGGCATTATATAGGACATAAATTGTAGTCATGTTTCAAATATCAGTTTAAAATGGAATAGCATATTTATTCATTAGCAACATGATCTAGATTATATTGCAAATGACGTTATCGTTATTGTAGAAATATTCTCCGTTGAAGTTTAAAGAGGATTTTTAAGGTTTTGTTTCAAGGTTAGTGATGAAAATCAAAGAAAGAATAAAAAAAGAGATTTTTCTACAGTTTTTGTTTAAATATTAAGCTTCAATGCCTATATGGGAAATGTCAAAATCTCGATATCCATTTCTTGTAAAGTTATATATGCCAAGATGATATGTGGCTTTCAAATGGATTTAGCTAAATATTTAACCAAGAACTATCATTTGCAATAGCTGCCATTTGTGAGAAGCTGGTGCACATATTTGCTCCATTGAATTCCAAAATATGACTTCTCGAAATGCATTGTTGTGCTCATGGACAACTTTATTTTCTTGTTTGATGACTATTTAATGGAATTCGTCAACCAGTGGATTTTCACTGAAGGACCTTCTGAATGAAGAGGAGTCGACGATTACAGGAAAAAAACAGAGGGTGTAACCATGGATTTTAGAAAGATGAATATTGCTTGTTGTAATGGAAATTGAGCAAAGATAGATATTTTAATTTATTATTTTGATGTTCAACTATGGTTAAACGCCATTAAATTTCCTTCTAGACTCCTTCAACATTATCAAAATGTTTGCATTAATTCAAACATCCTCAAACTTCTGTTTGTCCATAAAGTTGGCACTTTCATTAATGACTTTGTACATTAAATTAGTGTGCAATCAACATTTATGACTTTTTTTAAGTGCATATGCTCGATACTTATTTTAACATAATCGTTAGATGTTTCAAGAGGAAAAACACATGTTTTAATGGTTAAGAAGATACATGTTAGGCCTATTCAATTGTACATTACACAAAAATATATTTATGTTGCAGGTGTATTTATTTCAACCTTTAAAGTGAATTAGAGTTTTATTATTTTTTATTTTTTATTTATTTCAATAGTGGATTAGAGTTTTATGATTTGTAATTTTTTATTATAAATGAATATGACGAAAAAAATTTGAATATTCTTCATCGCTATTATTAGACTTATTATTTTATATATTAAAAAATAGCATATTTCTCTCTCAATAATATGTTTACAAGTATGTCGAATATAAATATACATATATAATAAAGATATATTGAGTGAGGAAAGTTATTTTTTTTTAATCTTGGTTTAAATTTTATTTACTAAAAAGAATAATTCAATGCTTTATTTGATCAATAATAAATTAATTAATTAAAAAATAAAAATAAAAGTAGCATTGTGAATCTATATAGAAATTGCAATGATAAATGATTTACCACCTTTTTTGTGCCATTCACTTGAAGCAACATTCGCTTGGCATAAACTAACGCATTTCTATGTATTTCTATAAGTCCAAGTGGTTGAGCTACACCTTAATGTTCATGCAATTCAATTTAAGTTGTGTGTTTCATTGGGAAGGTTCTCAAAATTCCAAGGAAATACCCTTGAAAGCTCCAATGACTATCTTCAAGGGTTGTTGTCGCATGCCCCTGCCACATGTTCCAACAACCCATTTCTATTTCGAAGGTTGGCAAGAATAAGTGGAAGTGAAGTTTTAGTAAATGCAGTATTAATAAATCGTAGTTTAATTTGTTTTTTCTAAAGTTAAATAAATTTTGAAATATTCTTAAAATAAGAATAAAATTTAAAAACTACATGGTATTGGAAATTTCAAAAAAAATGTGGGAAAGATGTTACTTAAAATATTGTTTATATAAAAAATATGTTTTTCTTAAAATGTATATCCACATCAATTGGCATTTACAAAAAAAATTGTTACAATATTAATCTTTTCAACATTTTATCATTAAAATTAAGGTTAATTAGGATATCAACCACACTCATACGTGAAGTCAAAATATTTTGGCATGTCATATATCTGAAACATGCATATACAACTTTGACAAAGACTCTTCATTCTATATTTCTATCTTCTCGTCGGGAACATTGCCACCTCCTGGCTCTTGTTTATTATATCTTCCCAACTTGCTGCTTGCTGCCTATTTGGAGAAGTGTTTATTTGATTTTTGAACTAATATATGACTTCGATTGCTATATATATATAACTTATAATAATTTAATTGATTAAATTAGTTATGTAAATTGAATTATCATTATTATTAAACCAAACTATGTCACATGCGGTAACAAATATATAACACAGATACATAAAATAAAATAAAAACTTTCACTCTTAATTTGTTTTTTTTAACTTTTAATTATAAACAATTTTAAATATTATTTTAAAATCAATTTATTTTTATTTTACTTAGAAAAATTTCCATTATTGTTTATTATAACCGAATTGGTTGCATAGTAATATGCAAGTACGTGAACATAATATACGCAAATCATAAGTGCAGTACCAAATTTCGGGGTGCCATAAGGCAAATCAGATTGCCAAGAAATTGGTAGAAGGCCATAGATGAAGAACGTAATCTATAATATAGATCAGAACGCATGATTATCATTGTTTTTTGGTTTATTTGGAAATCTAGAAACTGTAGTTGTTTTGATAACTACAACACATCCCCTGCGCAGGTTTCAACATTTAGTTTGGGTTTGTTTTTATCTTATCCTTTGGATAGTGCAACTTTGAAGGTTAGAATCATTACTGAGAAAGTTATTGATAAAAGAAAACCTTGGGGTTTTTTTGATGGATCTGCTTCTGGTAGCCCTCAGGTATGTGGTGCTGGGGGGATACTTTTCCTCAAAGATGACCATTATTTTACTTTTAAAGCTGGGCCGGGGGAAGGGTCAAACAATTACGTTGAGTTATATGCTTTAAAATTAGGTGTTGGGGGGATACTTTTCCTCAAAGATGACAATTATTTTACTTTTAAAGCTGGGCCGAGGGAAGGGTCAAACAATTACGCTGAGTTATATGCTTTAAAATTACTTATAACTCTCGCTTTGGATGAGCAGGTTTCGAGAATTCAGGTGTTTGGTGATTCCTTTCTTGTTATTAACTAGATTTTGGGCAAATTCAGAAGTCATAATATGCATCTAGCACAGCTACTGTGTGAGGTCAACAGACTTAATGATTTTTTTGAGCAGGCTAACTTTAATCATATTTATAGGGAAAGGAATGTATTGGCTGATAAGATTACTAATGATGGTGGAAAAACTCAGATTGGGCATTGGTTTATCAGTGAGTATCATGGGTCTGGAAGACATGATACTTTTCAGGTATTCTAAGTACTTTTCCTTGGGGAGTAGAGGGTTTCTGAAGATGATACTTATTCCTTGATCCAAGATGATGACTTTTGGAAACTATTGTCTTATCTGTTTTATATATAAGGCTGTTTATATGGCTGGCTATATTGACTATTGTTTGTTATGATGTTTATATAGGTGCTTGAAGCTTACTGCCCTATAGAACAGGTAATGGTAATGAAGATAATTGGACAATCTTCCAATATGGAGACTATTCTTGAGCTTTTTTGGATAGTTTGAATTTTGATGAAGTTTTATGTTGAGAATAGCAGTTGCTGTTAAAATTGTTTAAAGTACTTTTTTGAAGACTGGTGCTTATGTATTAAGGCTTTATTTTTTGAAGATATGACATTTAATGGGTATATACTCAGGATATAATGATATTTTGATAGGTAATTGATGTTGGTTTAAATACCACTATCTTTGTTACTGTAATAGCTTTTTTGAGCTGAACATATGGGTACAATATATAAAATATGATTTTTTTCTTTGGAAAAAAGATCTGCTGTTTGACGCGTTTGTTAAGGTGAGAGTTTGAAACAACCAATTTACTATAGTTCACATTTGTAAATAGTATCTATAAAATTGTAACAACTATATTATTAAAATTTAATATGCTTCAAAATATTTAAAAGGTATATATTTAACATATTACTTCTAGAGGTATATATTTAATACATTGATAATGTTTTTTTTACTAAAGAATGTGTTAATTACTTGTATCTAATAGTTAAGCTAATATAACAACCACTTAATTTATAGTTGTTAAAGTCAAAATTGAAGTTAAGCTTGTAGTTGTATCATTATTGGAGTTAAGCTCATAGTTGTATCTAATAGTTAATTTAAAAATTAATATAAAGTTTAGATTAAGTCTTTTGCAGGTTAGCTGGACTCCCAACTCCTAGATGGAGTTCAAATACCAGATAAGGTGCACATTACCTAAATGATTGTTCTTGCATGGTTTCACTGCAATTAAAGTCAACTTCTTATACCTATAAGATAATGTTATGTCAAAAAGTTATCTACTATTGAAATAATGTTTTCTGTTATTGATACAATGTTTTATAAAAAAGAGTAAAAAAATAGTATAAATCACTTTATATGGTGTCACTGTACACAGATTGTTATGAGATGGTGTAATCTCCCAATCTAGAAAAACAATAACTTATTTCATAAATAAAGTAGAATTTAAAACTTTAATTTAATTTCTTTAATTTTATAAAACTTTAATTTAATTTTTTTAATTTTAAAAAATCATTGTAATAAATTGTATAAAACTTTGTAACAGGAAAGTTAAAAAAAATCATTGTAATAAATTGTATAAAACTTTGAAATAGGAAAGTTAAGTAATACAATGTCAAAACATTTTAACTTGTATATTGCATGTTTTCACCCTTTAAAATGTACTAAAATTAAAAACAATGTTGCATGGGAGGTGAGAAAATTTTCACTTACTTGAATTAAAATAATTTTTTTATTATTTATAAATATAAATTAAATTAAATGGTTGTTTTAATATTTAACGGGTTTTTATTTTATTTTAAACAATGATGTTATAATATTTTAAAAATTATATATAGGCTAAGGCTGGCTAGTAATTTATTTGTACTCATAACTTTTTATGTGGAAAGCGGCGGACTTCATATAAGTGGGGTATAAATACACATCTAATTAGTGATGGATTATTTTTCCTTGAGTATCATATCTCTTTTTCTTGTTCATGGGTTTGCACCCATCGTTTTTTATGCTCCTTCATGGGTTATTTATTATATCTTCCTATCTTGTTTCATTTACTAGTCGAGTCTTGACTTTGTCACGTTCTTTCTCGTTAATTTGATTTGTGGAGGGAACATGAACAATATACAGGCTTCTAAATTACCATTTTAATGGCCAAAATAATAATTTTATTAACAACTAAATATATGTGCAAATGCATAATAAACATATATATCGAAAATAAACTCTATCAATGCACACAAAACATGCATTTACTATAAAACTCATCATAGACATAACAGTAAAATCACGCAGATAGATAAATGCATTCTCAAGCTATTCACATGCATTTAACTTAGTAATTCAACTTGACCAATTAATTTAATCTGACATAAATAAACAAGCATTCATAATACATAAATCTGGCATATTTAGAGACAACAATAAGCACTTATATTTTAAATGTAATTTCCCGAGCAATTGGATATGGAAGAGAAACATTTCACCCAACCGTAGGTCTCTATCCAACCTATAGTATTTTTGTTGAGAGACCATCCCTAAGCAAGGGAAATGTATCCACTAAGGAGGAACTACTCAAGCTCACTCACAGCCATAAGCACAGTCACTCATGTTAAGCCAACACACATCTATGTTTGTCAAGCATTATGGGAGACAGGGAAGGAGAATGATAAGCCAGTGAACTAAACCATAGAGCAATAGGAATATCAATTGATCTCAGCCAACAATGGCACCCAAAATACCTACCACACCCAACAAAAGGAACTTCCCCTTCTCTGCTACATATTTCCTTAGACACCCCTTCCCTCTAATGCTCTTCAGGGTGGGAATAGAAAGGTCCAAGCTGTTAAATTGTTAATACTTTAATGATGGAACATTACCCCATATAGTGTGGTGCATTACCCCCTATATTGTGGTGCATTACATATCATTTATGTTGGCTTGAGTCTATCAGTGGGTCTATTAGTTGTTATTTACACCTTTGTCTATATATAGGAAGGAGATATTCTCATTTTAGTCATCATTGTATCTTGTCTTATGTGCCCAATACATTATGTAAGGAGGTTCCTCCCTCGAAGAGGATTGCTAATTATCTATGTTATTCATTGCTAAGGCATGGATTACTCTCTTCTTGTTTATGCTACTTCTAGGACTCGGTTGCATAACATTTGGTATCAGATCTTTTTCCTCGAGACTGGCTTCTACAAAACGAGTCATCTTGGAATTTTCACTAAAAATTGTTTTATACAAGGATTCAGAGATCAAGTTTAGAAAAATACTTATAAAAGCTGACAAACTATCTCCACTCTGAAATGCAAATGTTGATCCATTACAGTTTTGGAGATAATTGCAGAGGAATATAAGGTTTTTTACTAGTCTAAAACCTAGTCTAAAACATGTTTCCTAGGGAAAAAGGTCATATATGAGGCATACGAGATCCAAATTGAGTGAGATCAATTGCATATGAAAGTAAACGAACCAAGGTATCTATGGTATAATTTTCAGCTACAAAAATGAAATATTGGGCATGTGGTATACTGTACAAGTTCTCTATTCTGGATAGGCCAAAAATAATAAGCTTTGGAATATTTGCTATAATATTTTTTTGAACATCCAAATTAGGTCATACCTGCAACACTGGAAAGAGGAAACATTAGGGTACCACAGGCTGAAGTTCAAACCTATAAGAGTCGAAATTGAAATTTTACCTCAATTACAAGACAACCATAAAGCAGTCTTCTAATCAGGGTTTGAAAAAATGTACGTCATTTTGAATTTGAATAGCTTTGAGTAGAAGGATCTATTCCTGGTAAAACCTGGGGTGTGATATATATTTCTTCTTCAAAATTCCACCAAAATGAAGTGGAAAAATTGCACTCCACTCAAACCCCCAGAGGATTCATCCCTGGCATACGATGAAATGGAAGACATATCTTTTAGAGTGTCCAAGTTGGAAGATATTATTAAAGGAAATGTGAAAATGGATGGCTTAATTAAATTGGAAAATAAGATGGATAATCAAGAGGATCTCAAAGGGATGTCTAGTAAAGAGGATCTAAAAATGATGGCCAGTAAAGAAAATCTCAAAGAGATGGCTAAAAAAGAAGATCTTAAAGACTTCAAGGAATTGACGAAGGATATAAAAGATAGTTCTATTCCTCATGTATCTACTCAATAAGAGAATAAGGAGGAAAAAGGGAACTTATTCCAGTCACATCCGGAGAAAATTGAAAAACAATTGGAGAGTAGGAAGTTTGAGTCCTCAAAAGTTAATGATTCACTACAACATCATTAGTTCAATTCAAGTCCAAGGAACTACTTTATCCCCAAGATGGACATGAGAAAGTTTGATGGAAAGGATCTAATCACATGGATTTTTTAGATGGAGCAATTCTTTGATCTACACCAGGTGCCAACTTTGCAAAAGGTGACTATTGCATCCTCATATTTAGAACCTGATCAATTTGTATGGTACCAATGGTTTTGTGATCGTAAAAAGGAATCTATTATCTCTTGGTCTATATTAACAGAAGAATTGATTGCACATTATGGGGATATAAATAGAAACACCTTATTTATCCAGCTGGTAAATATCAACCAAAAAAATCTAGCTATAGAGCACATCAAGCAATTTCAATAGCTTAGTCTCATAGTGAAGAATACTTCATAAGATAATTTGTTAGATCTGTTTATTGGAACCTTGAAAGATAACATTCAACATGAGGTGCGCAGTTTTGAAACATCATCCCTAAAGAATAATTTCATGATGGTAAGTAAGGTTGAAAGTAAAAATATGGCGATGACTAATAGAAAATAACGTTCCTTCTTCTAAACCACCACAAAGGTTGACACCCCAACAACTAGATTATAGAAGAGAAAGAGGATTATACTTTAATTGTCACAACAAGTATATTAAGGGACATAAGTGTGGTGAGAAGAAATTATTCTATGTAGATTGTGGAGGAAGAACCAACAGAAGAGGAAGCATCTCAAGATGAAGAAATACAAGAGGCTACTTTAGAAGAAATTATTCCCATTGTATCTTGTCATTCATTGGATAGAATTAGCACTCCTCAAACTCTTAGGAGCGAAGGATACATAAAAAATAAGAAGGTAACAATGTTGATTGATTATGGTATTGCTCGTAATTGCATTCACTATAAATTAGCCAAAGTTCTCAATTGCTTTGTATACTCAACACCAGAGTTTCAAGTAATGATTGCAGATGGAGGAGCTATAAAATGCTCAAGGATATTCCATAATATCAATATTTCTATGGGGTAATATGTATTGGATAATTCAATGATTTCTATCCCAATGGGTGGTGTTAATTTTTTCTTAGGGGTCCAATGGTTACAATAATATGGAACAGTGGATTTTAATTTTAAAGAAAAATTCATGAAATTTTCATAGGAAGGAAAAGAATATGAGTTAAATGGTATCACAGGAAAACCAAGGAAGGTGATAAGTCTACTGGTATGACAACGTTGTTGAAAAAGAGACATCAAGGTGTAGTTGCACAATTATCCTCATTATATGTTCAAACCTCGAAGTTCCCTATCTCCTCAGATCTCCATAGGATAATTAATAAGCATTCCAAGGTATTTGAAGATATTCCCAAAGGTCTTCAACCTATTTGAGACTTTGATCATGTTATCCAATTAATTCCAGCTAGTGTTCCACCTAACATCAGACCTTACTGATATCCCTATATCCAGAAGAGTGAAATTGAGTGTATGGTTACTGAAATGTTAGAGCCTTGCATAATTAATCCTAGCCAAAGTTCTTACTATGCACCAGTGGTAATGGTACCTAAGCCAGACGAATCATGGTGTATGTGTCCTAATTATAGAGAGATAAACAAGATCACCATTAAAGATAATTTCCCCACTCCTGTCATTGATGAATTGTTAAATGCATTACATGGAGCAATGGTATTCACAAAGTTGGATCTTCATTCCGGGTATCATCATATTTGAAAGAAGGATGAAGACATCCCCAAAACAACACTCAGAACTCGTGAAGGTCACTATGAATTTTTGGTCATCCCATTTGTTCTTAGAAATACACCTTCCACATTTCAAGGTTTAATGATTTCTATTTTCAATCCTTTTCTTAGAAAAGTTGTGCTGGTATTCTTTGATGATATAGTAATATATAGCAAGTCTTGGGAAGAACATGTTCAACATGTTGATAGGGTACTACAACTACTAAAGGAGAAATAACTATATGCAAAACCCTCAAAATGTTTCTTTGGGATAAAGGAGGTAGAGTATTTGGGTTATATTGTATGATGATGAAGGTTTCAAGTTAGACCCTAACAAAATTGAATCCATGATGGACTCGTCGATTCCCAAAACCCTAAAGAATCTTCGAGGATTCTTAAGTTTGATAGAGTACTACTGCAAGTTTGTTCGAAACTATGGAAGAAGAGAAAATACTCTAACAACATTACTGAAGAAAGATGCATTTTCTTTGACTCCATAGGCAACTCAAGCTTTTCAACAACTCAAAGAGGCAATATGTATAGCTCCTATTTTGGCAACACCAAAATTCACAAAAGCCTTTATTGTGGAATTTGATGCTTTAGGAAATGGAATTAGAGTTGTACTAATGCAAGAAGGACACTCTCTTTCCTGTACACACTACTACATATGGCTCAATTTTCCCACGAAAGTTTGCCACGAAAAAGTTAAAAACGTTGTTTTCGTGGAAAAATAGTTCAAATTTTTGGGAAAAAATGAAAATGCCCCCGACGTTTGTCGCTCTAGCGACGTTATGGAAATTTCGTTGTTATTGCGACGAAAGTTTCATGGCTATTGCGATGAAAGTTTCGTGGATATTTCATTTTTAATGTTATTATGTTGGATATATCCCATATGCAAAGAAACATATTTGACACATAATTCCTATGAAGCATAAGATTATGGATTTTTTCCCTTTCCCGAGTAGGGTATATCATGTGTTACTCTTGGGTTTGGGCATGTAGCAATATGGATTTGGCATCATTTGACACATAGTTCATATGGAATCCAAGATCCTAGAATTTTTCATTTTTCATGTCAGATATATCCCACATGCAAAGAAAGACCGACTTCTTAAGTCTTTATATGAACAAATGGATCTAGTATAATTTGACACATGGTGCATAAGGATCTTGTGATCAATTTGGATGGGGATTAGTCTTGGACTTGGTGTGGAATTCGGGTTAGGTATTAGGAATATGGTGGTTACTTATGGGTTTGATCATGTAGTGATATGTATATAGTATCATTCAACTCATAGTGTGTATGCTGGAGCTTGGCTCTGTTTGGATGGGGCATGGTCTTGAACTTTGTAGAATGCTTGGGATAAGGATTCACCATACGGTGGTTAATATTGGGTTTGATCATGTACTGATATGCATTTCATGTGATTCCAATGGCATCTTTTTTCCTCCAATGAGCTATGAGCACTAAAACTTGGGACAATAATTGATGGTTTAATAACATGGCCAAAGTCCCATATATTTGTTTTAAGGATTATAAGTGGATAATAGTTTGGGATTTTTATTGACTCCTGAATATTAAAAGGGATAAGGAAAAGGGTTTATTCCATGAACTTAGTGGTTGGGAGATTATTAATATATGAAAATCAATCTCTAGAAGGAAGGAAACAAACTTTTAGTGACAGGGCCATGGACCAGACAAAATATTAATGAATTTTATGGTGAATTGTGCATCAATATTGAAAAATACATAGCATCATAAGGAAATTGATACCATAATAAAATACCACCTTCACATCGAAGGAATGATTCTATAGGTGATTTTGTTTATGATGGATACACAATTATTTTTTGGCCTTCTGTTTACCTTGTCGCATGCATGCAACATTTCATTGTTCATGTGGCTTGAGTGATAAAATCATAACCATTCTACTGTTAAAATTTTTTAAGTGTTGTGTATGCATTTTCTTTGAACTTGGTCTTGTCATTCAATCAACCTACAACCTATTCCATCATGTGTATTAGAAACACCAAACTATTATGCATCCATTATTAGAAAACCATACAAAAATATAGATTTAATTCATAAGACTCTATGAAATTCCTAAGTGGCAATAGTAATTGAGATGACCTTGAGCCAGTGAAGAAATCTATATTGAGAGTAATGTTAGATTTTCAACATTTAAGCTAAGAATTATGTGAGGATCTTTTCACTGAGAGAATAACAAGCATAGCAATAACATAAGCACATCACAAGAGACAAGAGACACAAAGAGTTTTGATCGGGGAAACCATAAATGGAGAAAACCCCGCAACTTCCTCAAAGATAGAGTCACCACAAGATGTAAGACCCCAAAAACAGTAAGATGCACTCCCGACAGCAGTAGTCTTCTAGTCCCAGTATATTTCCTTCTCCACTAGTGCGCCACACTTGAGAGAGCAAGTGATGTGTTGTACAAGTGATAAATAGAGAGGCTCTCACTCTCTATTTATATTCTTCCGTTCACTTAAAGTGCACTTAAGGGCGCTCGCACGAAGTTGGTTCCACTTTTTGGTGCCACTTAGGAAATCAGAAACGCACTTCCGAAGTGTAAATCAAGAACGCATATGTGTTATTGATGGCACGTTCGGAATA
>LPNX010161939.1:334522-345133 GCA_001517045.1 Pseudotsuga menziesii | reverse complement strand
TCCTGAAGGCCCAGCAGATCTGGCTGTTTCAATCCCCTCTAGCGGCTCTGTGGAAACTTCTGAACCTGAAGACATTTCAGTCCCGTCTCCACCCCTTACCCGAGGGAAAAAGTCCAATAAGGCGCGTAGAGAAAAGGAGGCGGCCTCCAGCATTTCTTTAGGTTCTCAAAAAAAGCTGGATCCTTTCTTTAAGGGGCAAATTTCATCCCACTCGGTTTAATGCTTTGCTTCTGTCTTCTACTTTGCTCACAGTTTGTGAGAATTTACTCATGTCAGCATTCTTTGTCATTTTCTCGAATTAGCTCTAGACGCAGATGGGATTTGTCTCCCAAGACTTTCACAAGAAGGTTGGAAGCACTGTTAGAGGTCACCAACTTCTTCAGATTTGTATCTTTCTGATTCTGGCTAGCCAGACTGCTGATTAATGCAACATAACCGTTCTTGTTAAAAAAAAAAGGATCTATACATGGCCTTAGTATGCAGAACCCAGTTCTGAACACAATCCAGTATAGTTAATCCATTCCACAAATTGTTATATCTTAACTTAACCTCAATTTCAAACCAAACCCTCCTAGTGAAAGAGCACTCGAAACCAATATGAGCATTAGTTTCAGAATCCATATTGCACATATAACACCTACCAAGATCTTCTCTACCTCTTCGACATAAATTGTCCCAAGTTAAAGCTTTCCCTGAAAACAAAAACTAGCAATATAATTTTGATTTAAGTGGACACTGAAGTTTCCAAAGCCATTTCCACCACCAAAAACATTCCATCTCATTTCTAGAATGAATAAGATGAAAGTAGCCAGCTTTGGGAGTATACTTACTAGTTTTAGACAGGCTCGAAATCAGTTGATCATCCTCATTTGATATACAAACATGGCTAGTTGTCAACAGTGCAACATAAGAATTCCAGATAATAATTTTCTGTTCATCAAAACCAAGGAGATCAGCATTCAGCCAACCCTGTTCCTGTAGTAAAGTTGTCCCCGTACAAGCAATATCTCTTAAGACAAAATATCCTTCATTATGAAGTTTAACAATCATGGACACTGGTAAACTATGTCTCCATTTGTATCCAAGCCATGGTTCAATACCGATACGTACCTTAGTACCAGTCCATATTCTCCACACAAGTGACTGACCAATGAGATCAAAAGACCAAAGTACAGCTTTCCAACAGATGGAAATGCCTTTTTTTTTCTTCACATCACACCTTATCTAGTCAAGTAAAGATAAGGGTGAAATGTACTTCTCTATAGCAATCTGCGCCCAAAGTCCTGTGCCATTAATCAAATTCCACACATTCTTAGAAGCAAAAGATTTTGCAAAAAAGGCAGGTATTTTCAGACCCCAGCCTCCCAAAGATTTGGGATTGGCCAGATCCTTCCATGAAGACTATGGTAGTCTAGAAGCCTCTCCACTACCAGACCATAAGAAATTGAAACATAACTTTCTGATTCTTTCAAGAATTCCCACAGGTATCCAAAAATGAATCCAGTAAACTGGAATGGCTTCAAGGACAGCATTAACCAAAATAAGTTTTCCGCCTTTGGATAACCATCTAAAACTCCAGTTCTTAATTCTCTTTTCCACTTTGGTAATGAGCCAATCCCAGTCTTTCAAAAGATATCTGCAGGGTTTTAAATAAAAACCAAGATATTTCATACCCATCTCAATATTTTCAAAATTAAAAGAGATAATATTAAGAATAGAAATCAACTCACAATCATGCATCCCAGAAAAATAAAAAGAATATTTATCCTCGTTAATAATCATACCAGAGGCTAAACAAAACACCATCAAAACCTCATATAAGGTTGATAAGGACTGTTCAGAACCATCTGTTACCAATATAATATCATCCACAAATAAAATATGGGACAGAGTGATATTGTTGCCAAAAGAGATACCCTGCAGGGCCCCACTAAAATGTACTTTATGTATGTACCTGCTCAATCCTTCTACCACAATTAGAAAGAGTAAAGGAGCCAAAGGGCATCCTTGTCTGAGCCCCCTTCCAAATCTAAAAAAAGAAGATGCCACCCCATTAATAAGAACAACAAAAGAAATAGAAGTAATACTACTCATCACCCATGTAATAAAAGGTACAAAAAATCCCATTTTAGCCATGATTATCAGTAAATATGTCCAATTTACCCGATCATATGCCTTGGATAAATCAATTTTAAGTACAACAGATTTTAAACCCTTAACATGGATTGTATGTAAGCCTTCCTGAATAATACCAACTGCTTCATGAATCTGTCTACCAGACAAAAAACCAAATTGTTCCTTGGATATTACTCTACCCAAAATCTTTTTAATTCGAGTAGAAATGATTTTACCTATAATCTTATATATAAAATTACATAAAGATATAGGTCTAAAGTCATTAAATG
This sequence comes from Pseudotsuga menziesii, assembly GCA_001517045.1. Classification (NCBI taxonomy): domain Eukaryota; kingdom Viridiplantae; phylum Streptophyta; class Pinopsida; order Pinales; family Pinaceae; genus Pseudotsuga; species Pseudotsuga menziesii. The sequence goes on along the minus strand of LPNX010161939.1, from coordinate 342,728 downwards.
ACTTAGGACAATCAGATTTGGGAATCAAAGCAATAAAGGTGGAATTAAATACAGTAGGGATCTTCCCACTGATTCTGGAAACTTCAACAACTCTTAACAGATCCCTTCCCAATACCTCAAAAAAAGCCCTATACACTTCCACAGGGATCCCATTAGGACCAGGACTCTTATCATATTTACTAATAGACAGAATAGACTGAATTTCCTCAATAGTAACAGGAATCATAAGGTCTAGATTTTCACCATCAGTAATATCAGAAAGAAAATTATCAACAATATCCAGAATTTCAGGTAGATGTAGATTTGCCTCTTCTTTAGACAAAGTTTCAAAGTGATGTACACTTGCCCCAGCAATAGACTCATGACCCTCAACACGATTACCCTGAGCATCTGTAATATTCCATATAGAATTTGTATATTTCCTGTGATTTGCAAATTTATGAAAGAAAGGGGTGTTATCATCACCACAAAGCAACCAAACAACCCTACTTTTCTGTCTAGCCTCTTTTTCTCTATCTAACAAAATCTTTCTCTTTCTGGATTCCAGTACATAAAGAGAAGCCTTATCCTCATCAGTGGAAAAACCAAAGCCTAACTTAGAGCAAGATGCCTCTAATAAAAACTCAATATCTACTAAATCTTTAGTGTCTTTTTCTTTCCTTTTAACAGACCAACAAATAGAAACATTCTTAATATTTTTAAGATTAGCAGAAAACTGAGATGCAGGAGACAAAACAGAATTCACATCAAACACCTTCCAGGTATTTTTTAAAAGCAAAATCAGTTTCTCATGCTCCAACCAATGTGGGTTAAACTTGAAAGGAGAATGTAATTTTTTATCATGACCCATAATCTGTAAAAAAACAGGATGATGATCAGATTCTCCCCCACATCCCACCCATTGTTGAAAGCAAAGCTCATGTTCCAATAGATCAACTGAAATCAACAGTCTATCAAGACATTTACTAACATTCTCACTCCCAACTCTCATGTTATTCCAAGTAGGAAGATTCACATTAGGCAAGATATCCACTAGACCATAATCATCCAAAAATTTTGAAAAAAAAATAGATAGACAATCAATCCTGGCCCTATCTCCCCAAATTTCAGAAATCTCTAAGGAAAAATTCAGATCCCCACCAAAAATAATCTTAGTACAGTGAGTACTAATAAAATCCAAAAGATTGAACCAGAATCCTTCCCTGTCAACATAAGGTCCATATATGTTAATAAAACAAATCTCCATTTGTAACTCAGTAGAATAAAGAGAAACACATAATCCCGGTTCCATTTCCCAGGAATTCAGGAAAAGTAGAAAATGATTCCTCCAACCTACTAGCAATCCCCCCGACTTCCCTTTGGCATCCACAGAACAAAAATTCCATCTAGGCAATAATATTTCCATATTACCAGCAAACACAACCCCATCACCCATAGTTTTTTGTAAAAATAGTACATCCATAGACTGATCAGCAGCCAACCTACATATAGCTAGTTTTTTAGGTTTACTTGCTAAACCCCTACAATTTAGGGTCATAACTATCATAGTGAAACCCTACAATGGGTATTCAAATCTCTAATTACCCCAACATCATCAGAAGAAACAATCCCCTTAACAGATTCAATTGACCTAGTAGGAGTTAATAAACTCTTAAAGCCCAGAGTTGTGTCCAATACCTTGGAACTAGATCTCAAAAAGTAACCCGAACCATGTATTTTGATATCCTTTATAGGTGAAGTAAACCCTAAATCCTTAAGGCTAGTCTTTCCCGGAATAAAGTCGAGATTAACCAAACCTGGCTTCAGGACAAAATTGATAAGGTTTCCCTCCTCAAAATCAACCATAGTAGTCAGACTCAGAGGTTTTAAAGTCAAATCGAAAAGCCCCACATCATCAACCAATTCAGCACAAGTAACAGACATCACAGGTGACAAACAATTATTTTCATCATTAACTAAAATCAAAGGTATACCCTTATGAACATCAATGGATAAGTCTAAGTCAGCAGGTAAATTAACAAGAAAATCAACAAGAAGAACAACCAAAGATGCTTCAAGAATTTTAACAAGAGAAGTATCAGAAAGATTTACAGGTAGATCAACAGGAATAACATCTTTCTTAATCTGCCAAACACTGTTGGACTTGGGTAAAGAGGACAACTGACTTTTCAAAAAAGGTAAGTGACAGTGAGCTAACAAATGTCCATATTTATGACAGCGATTGCACCGAAAGGGTAATCCAACATAGTCTAGGGACTGGGTAAATACAGTATCTCCTTTCTTAATGACAATGTCTTCAGCAAGACCATTGTGCATATCAATAAGGACCAATACTCTCCCTAAACAACAAATACCAGTATTTAAAAAAGACATATCTGCCTCAAGAAATGTCCCAATAGAATTTCCAATCATCTTAAAAAATTCCAGAGACCAAAATTCGAATGGCAAATTAGGAAATTTAACCCAGATGGGTAAAGAGTCATACCTCTCTATTCGCGAATCAAATAGAGGCATCCAACGCTTGAGAAAAAGTCCTGTATTCTCCCATTTCCAATTCCCTTTAAGAATGACTTCCACGCCATCTGGATCTTGAAATTTAAAGGCCAGCCAACCCCTGGGAAGTATGAAAATTTTAGGACAGATTCTAACCTCTCGAGACCAGGTAGCAGAAACCCATCTATGTAAACCGTTAGTACTAAATTTGCTTCCTCCAAAATGGCCCACAAGGATAAGGGCATTGGTAAGTACAATGTCATTTAAAGAGTCATCCTCTCCCACTACCAGTAGTAAAGGTTTATCCAATTTACGTACACATTTACTAGCTTTCTTACCAAAACCCTTCATCGTGCCATTATGCAGAAACGGGTCAACCCTAACATCAACAGAACCCTAAAAAATGTCCAACATAATGTTCTTTAAACAGACATAAGGGATCAAGGGCTCATTAAGCACTGTTGTTTTCATTTCTGGAAAATCAAAACGTCCACTTGAAGGAGAAACAACCGGAGAGGAGCCAATAATCTTACTCCCATTCACCGACAATAAACTCCCAAAACAATCCTCCTTCAAATGAAGACCCAAATCCTTCACATTTGCCCCAGATAGATTATTAAAAGAAAAATCAGAATTCTTCTTGATACCAGACACCCTATCCACCACAGATGGCTGCAAACACTGCATATCCTCAGAGATCCCCATAGGGAGCACCCTCGAGGAATTGAATACCCAGGTGTTCTGAGGTGAACGGGCTAACGCTTTAGCCTCACGTAAATTCATCCCTTCATAGATAGAGATAAAAAGAACACTAATCCCATAAACCACAGTAGAAACCTAAACCAAAAGGCCCCACCGTCAAATCAAGAAAAATATTAGCTAAAAAACAGAGCGAGTAAAACCCCAAGAAACTGAAATGCACCCTCCACCCAAAGCACAATGCATAACAAGAAAGACCAACAAAGTTAAACTGCTACCACCACAGCAGAAAACTCAAATAAACACCAAAATAGAAGCCCAATGCAGGACCCAAGGCATAATAAACACTAGAAATAGTAAAACCAGAATCGTAGCCAACCCACAACAAGATATACACAGGAAAGTATATACCCAATTGAAACAATAAAAACGATCACAGCGTTGAAGGCATATACATACTGATACAAATGTCTAGCATTAGCCCACTGCATAGTAAAGGAAGCATCGTCCAATCCGCCACAGAAATTGGAAAAACCCAAAAACCAAAGGGACCAAGCAAAATGCCCTAGTCCTTCAAACAACCCACGCAGCAATCGCCAAGAAATCACCGACAGGAACAGGAATAACCACCACCCGATAGAAGAGGGAATTACCACCATAGTCCTTCCATAAACTAGACATATGTACCATACAAACCTCCACAGGCCTACATCAACGAAAGGAATCACCACGAAAAAACCGACCGGAAAGGGTTTTCCACCACCAAGACACCTCAACGGAAAAACCAACAGAAATCCTGCCAACAATGTCAACTCTAATGACAAAACATACCCAAGCTGAAGACTAGAAATCTGCACCAGTAAAAACCGGTAATATCTCAGAACTCAGAAATACACCATAAACACAACACACCTCCCAGAGGTCATCAAAAGAAACAACACACTCCAAGAAAACACCGACAACAGGGTTTTCCACCACCCTATCAACCCCAACAAAAGAAAAACCAAACGAAGAACTGCTGAAAACTCCACCAGGAAACAGTAATGCAATACGCGAAAACCCAAGGAAAGAACCCAACGCCGATATCAAAAGGGACAATTAATAGCAACCCTACACAAATCCCTGACCAAATCCTCCAGAAAAACGTATCCACGAATAGCAATCACCAAGTGTAGTCCCTGCCCAAATCCTCCAGAATAATGTGTCCACGAATGGCAAAACCCCGACAGCAGGGTTTTCCACCACCCTATCGGCCCCAACAAAAGAAAAAAAAAGGAGAAATTGCAGACGAGAACTCTGCCAAGAAAAAGAAATGCAATACACGAAAACCCAAGGAAAGAACCCGAAGCCGAAATCAAAAGGGACAATTAACAACAAACCTGCACAAATCCCTGACCAAATCCTCTAGAATAACGTGTCCACGAATGGCAATCACCAAGTGTAGCCTGTACTAGATAAAAAATCATATCCAAAAGTCAAATTAAATGCTTGTACCATGCCACCTATTCAGTCGCCAGCACCTGCAATCAATGGAGTACGATCAGACATAAAAGCCACTTATCCTCGCCTGCATAAGTACAAGTACGTTCTATCGATGACAAATCCTCCGTTCGCCCTATGACAAATCCTCCATTCGCCTCAAATTCATATGTGAGTAGTTAATGTGGTAGATTGTACTTTGGGTGAAAAATCAGAGCCATAGATATGTAGGAGCAAGTTTAAAGGTAGATCTTAATTGGTGATTTGGTTCTTGAATTTGCAAAGATCATTTTGAAGATTAAATAATTATGGTAGGATCAAAATTTTACAATCAAAGTTCTTAACCTTCTAATAATGGTTTACTCAAAAAATCTGTAATGAGACTTATAAAATATATTGTGGTAGTCTGTCTAATAAAATATCCATAATAAATGTCATCTAATTACGCCGTAAGGCGTTTAACAAATGGAGTCGACTCCCCTGAGTTAATGCATTTTTTTTTCCCAACCGTAGGATGCTTTCGTCCGACAATTGGGGTAATTTGCGTCGTTCATCTTCATCTACTGCCTGGCATTTTTGTCAACCTCCCTTAAATGCACACCTACCTCACCTTAAGGTCGCAGCTGCAGAAATTGCAGAAATGAGACAGAAATGTAAGAATGGGAGGCCCAGATAAACAGAGGAAGCAAAAACGCAAGCAAACCCTGGTAGCTGCTGCTGCCGCTGCATCTGTGGATTTGTTCATTCAAGAACCAGCACGGCACCTCTCAAGGATTGAGCTTTGAGCGATGAAGAGTAGCCTGGATCACGCTTTGGCCATGAATCAGCTATTGCACTTCCTGGAAGAGCTGGAGAAAATTATAAACCCAGGCGCGCGGTCGCATGACCACTGGCATGAGGAGAACAAGGGCATGGAACCTGCGGTTGTGGACATCAAAGAAACGCCCCCAAGGAGTACGTCTTCTACGCCGTCTTCTAGGCAGAGGAACAGAACCACGGCTGCCGAGCTCACCGGGATTGCTGCTATGCTGCCAATACTCAGGTAATTACTAGATTCCCAAGTCCTGTTTCGAGTCAGTGTATTGAGGACCTTGATATAGGCCTTGTATGTCTGGTTTGCATCAATTTCAAGCTCCACAACGGGCTATCTGCAAGGTAACATGACGAAGAATTGCTGCGGAAGAAGGCAGCGGTACAGGAACAATTTGAACTGCACAAGCCCCTGCATGTTTCAACTGTTAATCAGATAGTCAATGAACGCCATGGGTGCATTATCGCCTCGTTTGGGCAATGTCCTGATAATATGACTTTACTATTCGATAATGAACTAGGTTTTCTCTGTGTTTAATAAGTAACTTGCGTTTAATATTACTATTCAATAATGAAATCCATAAGATATAGTAATGCAGTCTCTTGCGATATATGAAATCCATGAGGCTACAGTCTCTTTTGCTTTACTATTCGATAATGAAATCCATAAGAAGTCCGTTTTGGCGCTTTACCTTCGCGAATATAGAAAGAGAAGGAAAGCAAGAAGGAAGCAGAGTGTGGAACCCCTGGCACTGCTGTCTAGTCGTTAAAAGGCAGACCAACCTAACCGAGTCCCAAACCTCTTGAACAGTGTGTTCCCTTGGGAAACTCAAAATCTAATGGCCATACTTAAAAATGATGATGCAGAAGGAATGACACATAACGACATATTATCACAAAAGCATTCCAAACTTACTTCGTTAAAGTGTCCTAGTTGATCTCTTACTGAGCCACAAAATCACTGCCATTCGACCCTGGACATGTTCAAATACCTTGTAAAACCGCTACTGAGATATTACCAGGCCATATCGACAAAAATCTCAAGAGCAAGTTTTCAAGGCATTAAAATATGTCCTGACTCGAATTGCAATGCGTGAACTGTGTAAAACGTGACAGAGTAAAAAGGAACACGTCGTTTACACATGCAGGTAAAGAAACAAGTTCGTGCTATATATAAGGGACAATTGTCCGCATTTGCAAAAAAAGAGAGGTTAAATCACTAAAATAACCTCCAAAGTGGTCAAGACGATACAGAATAAGTGAAAGGATAGCGAGAATTTCTTCGAAGCTTGTGGAAAGATATAAAGAAGCAACCAAATCGGGCAAGAACACTTTAAAACGAGTTGAGATTGATGCAGGATTCAACAAAAACAAACACTCGATAGCCTGGACAAAAATGGCGTAGTGCAAGAACAAATTTCAGGAATTTAACTCGTCAACAAGAAAACAGACATGGTAGACCCAGAAACCTTACCGAATAAAATACAACCCTGTAAGGAAATTGATCGCCAAGCTCAACATTCTCTCCAACTCAAAATGCAAGAAAAAATCAGCTCGCCAACCAGGCCTCTCAATTAATATATACCAATGACCGGTAAAGGCAGTTACCACGGCATACTCCACTTGCTATCGCCGGCCGTCCATGCGGTCTGCCACCTGTTGTGAGGATCCTTGATCAACGTTTTAGAACAAATAATACAGGTCGCACATGCGTTCTGCCACTTGTTGTGAAGATCCCTGATCAACGTTTTAGAACAAATAATATCAGTCGTCCATGCGGTCTGCCACCTGTTGTGAAGATCCCTGATCAACATTTTAGAACAAATAAATTAATATGTAAATTATTTGAATATTTATTATAATCAATTAAATATATATATTAATATTATTATTTATCATAAAAATTTAAATAAATAAATTTTTAAAATAATGTTTTATTCTTCTTATATAATTATATTAAGAATGTTCATCATAAATCATAAAAATTAAATTAATATTTTTTATATTTATAAATAAAATAGTTTTATTTAAGGATTTTGTTTTATATGTTTATAATTATATTAAGAAAGTTCATTATAAATCATAAAAAATTAAATTAATATTTTTATATTTATAAATAAATTAGTTTTATTTATGAATTTTGTTTTATATAAAATTAAATTAATATTTTTATATTTATAAATAAATTAGTTTTACTTAAAAATTTGTTTTATATTTTTACTACTTATTGATAAGAGCTCTCTTATGCTTTAATATAAAATCACTAATACATATAATTAAATATTATTAACAACATTAAAGTACATTACATGTATTTTTTTTTTTTATTAAGAAATTTATTATTACTTATCTCTTTTATAAAAAACTAATATTTATATTTTAAATTATACTCAAACTTTTTTCCTAGCTATGAGTGGACCTAATGGTAAAAAACAAGACACTTCAACATACACACACACACAATTTCAAAACACCAAGGCGTTGGGAAGGCATGCGATTCCTCACTCTTATATACCCTGTGCTCATATCTTGTAGAGAAATGAGCGTTGGTGCTTTGTGATACTATTGGATCATCCTTCACACCCATCCCCCAAAAATAATCATCATCAAATTCTATGGCAAAATTTCCACTATCAACTCCAAGAAGGGATCAATTGCATCTAGACAATGGGATATGCATCAAGGATTTTGTTCAACAACTGGTTGTGCATAGGTGGAAGGTTGA
>LPNX010161939.1:154213-334144 GCA_001517045.1 Pseudotsuga menziesii | reverse complement strand
ATAATTTTAATTTATTTAGTACATAGATGCATAAAATTTTTGCATCTACAATGAACTACAAAAACTAACAATTCATTGTCATTTCGATGAGAGAAAAAATAATAATTCATGATTACTTTTGAAATTCTGATAATGTAATGGCCATTTCTGTGAAGAATATAATGTTTTAAATTATTGTATCAACCATAAGATTTTATTTACTAAAATTTGTGGTTCAACACTTCAAATTGTATTTCTTGTTATATATGTCCACATCTCCTTGCTTAGATTACAACACGACGTTCTTTTATTGTACCCCTAGGTACAATTGCTAGTTTTATACATGGTATAGTAAATGTCATATTAGATTTCAACGATAATTTTATTTTTATTTTTACATGTATGAGAAAAATTTATGTTGTTTATGTTGTAGAATTAAAAGTTATTACATGGATTGGTGTATTTGTTTGAGATTTTGGGGTGGACAAGTACTTATGTTTTTCTAGATTGCACGAGTATAACACAAGTATGTTGTGGAGATTCATTATATGACAATGATTCCAAATTCAAAATAAACAATTATAAAAAAAAAGGAATATACAAAATAATTGATAATTGATGCATAAATCAATGGTAGGTGATGCATGAATAACTCTTAGCTGGTCTAGAAATAAATGAGAGTTTATAAACAGATAACTCATTAACTAGAAAAATATAGAACAAATAACTAATAACTTATTAATAACATTTAATTATTTTATGTTCACCCGCCAAAAGTTAAACAAGTGGAAATAGCAACATAGTTGCTAAGTACCTGCCTCTTAAGAAAAGTTTCAAGAAAATAGTAATAGGTTAAATATATAAAAAAAAGTAACAATAGATGTAGCAAAAAGATGTTCTATGAAACCACCACCAATGTTAGATGGATGACTTCATACTCTTTAAAATAGTTTGAGTTTTTACATATACTTCAATTGGAGGCCTAATAAAATAACCATTGAGTTTGCACAAAATTATATAATTTAAAAGTTGGGTTAGTGAGCATAAATATGTGTTGCACTACAAGTAGTCAATAAAAGTTACGGATCCCATTGAAAAAATACACTTCCCCAAATTCCAGAGAGCTTAAGGTTAAAAACATGTCACAAACAAAATTTATTAACAAATATATCAAAAGACATAAAATCTGGATTAAATAGCTTAACTAATTCTTCTAATGCTATTTTATAGCTTAGCTTGTTGATTTGATGTAATAAATAGAATGCCATTTTGCTAATGCAAAGTTAGTTGTTTGACAATGAAGAAAATTATTATGATGAAATATAATATGTATGTGTCAATTAAGTGCAGATGGTTGTTTGGTTTGAATGAGAAAATTATCAAAAACCTTTAAAATTAGAAAATTATTGAGAATACTTATATTAAAACTAGGTCCTTTGTGGGCACTGGGAACGAGAAAATAATTATAAAAGTTTTCATTTGGCCATAGGCACTTTAAAAATGATCTTATAAAAGATCCAAAAAACACATGATTTAAAGAGTTCCTCAATTTTAGTAAACATTAAAAAATATATTTTTTAAGAAACCAAGCTTCATGTAAAAAATGAAAAATATTAAAAATTGCAATTTGAAATATTTTAAGAGAAATTTCTTGTAAAATTTATGACAATAAAATAACTTTTTGTATCTATTTAGAATTTCTAAATAAAATTAATTTCAATATTTGATGTTTTTTTACTATATCACACACTTAGCAATGGTATTTAAACTTGACTCAATGTAATTGTTTAAATTTTAATTGAAAATGAATTAAACCAAGTCACATATTTAAGGATAACATGCTTGTTAGCTTAAATAGTGTTGTATTCAACTAAATTTACGTCTTTCCTTGGCTAAAAGTTTAATTAATTTAATCAAGAACTCGTTTAGGCATTTAATCTGCACATGGGTTGGAGGAAAGTACAGTTGACAAATTTATGTCCATAATGCATATACAGTTACCATATAAGAGTTCAATATAAATGCCACATTCGTTCCCAGTCAGAGAAACTTGCCAACACACTATCATTGTGTTTCCACTTCGTACTTAATGCCTGCATTGTCAACATAACGCAACATAACAAATACTTGAAAAAAGTCAATCTAAGACTAGCAGGTTAGCAACCATCAACAACTCACCATAGAGCCAAGTTACTTAATTCTATTGAAAATGCAAATGTCTCTACCGCTGATGCTAGAGAATGTACAGAAAAATAATTTGGAGAAACCGTGCAAAGCATACCATGCTCGTGTAGAAGAGAAATCATGTATACTTGAAGCAATCACGGGATTACAAATAAACATCATAGAAGGAAATGGTGGATGCAATAAGTACTTCAGAATGCATTCCAAATTAAAGAAAAACCACATGTAATTTGAAGCAACATCATCTATGTTCACAGAAATCATGGGATGAATACAGATAAGCATCGGCAAGGGACCCTATAAATGCAAAATCCGAGTTATATGACTTGAGAATGCATCCAAACAAAAGAACACGTGCAAAGAAGGGAACTAAAGACTTGTATGCTGAAGGTTTTCGTTGTTCAAGTATATTCCACAATTTAAGTCAACAGGAGCTATGTCGTTAATGTTTCAATTTGTATCCTAACTAGCCCAAAGTTGAAAGTGATCACAGTTAAGCCAGACAAAATTGCTAAAGAATGCAAATATATGGGGGGGTTTCACAGAATACATAGTTATCTTTGAACTAATGACTATTATAAAATGCACGTATAATCATTGAACGTCAATACTTTCAAACGATACATTTGACTTGTTTTAATCAAACCGAGCCATGAGGTAAGCTGAACATGCATACAGACACGTGGCCTTGGCAACGAAAGCTGGCAACACCAAATTAAAAAGAGCAAATGGTACCCATATCTGCATTCTTATTTTCTTGGCTGCGGCCAAACGCTTCCTTGGAAATCATCTCAACCGACTCGGAATCATTCCTCATAAACAGTGAAAAATCTCGCCGTTTAGTATTGTACTGAACTGAAGATGTTGCAGGCAAGACGAGCATTAGCATCCCGGAGGTGGAGGAATATGGCAGGTGTGGCTGCCATTGCTGGAAGAAGGTTCATGTCGCCCGTGGCCAAGCCCGACGAACGTGCGGTAGTTCACGGCGTCAGGACACCGTTGGCTTCAAATTTTGCAAGGGAAGAAGAAGTCGAGGTAATTTTTTTATCAAATTTATTAATTCATTTTTTGTTCTCAGCGTTTCACTTCTGTTAAACTAGCAAGCAGTCATGTTAGTTTCAAATGTATTTATTAAACCGTGTATTAGATTAATCATGTGCAAAGCGTTGTTTATATTTTCAAACTGTTCTTTAGATCCTTTATTTGCCTAGTTAGATTTATTTATTAAACATTGAATTTGATAAATCCTATTGAGTGTTTTTTATATTACCAAACTATTCTTGGAACTTTTATTTCGCTATTTTTATGTTCGACTTCAGATTTTGTTTGTTTCAGTTTTAAAATTTTAAAGACTCGAGAATCACTTCAAATTTGTTTCTCCTCGGTCTCAAAACGACCTTTGTAAATCATTTTCGATTTTTTAATTTCATTTTTGGAATCACTTCAAATTTGTTTCTCCTCGGTCTCAAAACGATCCTTTTCTTTGTAAATTATTTTCGATTTTTGAATTTCGTTTTTTTAAATGTTCAAATCGCTGTTGTGTGTATGCGATAATTTAAAATAAGAAAAATCATTTTCGAATTTTGAATTTCATTTTTTTAAATGTTCAAATCGCTGTTGTGTGTTAATTTAAAATAAGAAAGTTCTTTAAATTTTGAATCATAGATTTTGAGTCACAGACTTCTTGCCATTTCTTGAAAATTTGCATAATATGAATTTTAAATTTTATATCGCTGTCGTGTTATTATTGAAAATTTGTGTAAGTTGAATTTTAAATTTTATATTGTTGTTGTTAACGTGGTCAAATTGCTTTACCTTCTATGAAGAGAGCATCCGTGTCTGAATGGGGCTGAAGATGGAATCATCAGCCTAGAATACCCTCCTCTGTATGAGGCTGTTTTGACCTCTAGAAGCACAAGATCTAGATGTAGGGAATATAATCCAACACATCCTGTTAAGTTTCAATCTTCTGGTCCATAAAGATTTAAAAACCATCTCCTAACACTAATCGGATCTCAGAGCTCCTCAAGCTCCACTCCTCTGAGTCTATGCCATAAGATTCAGATAAAAAATGTGGAGCATTTCCTGGTCCCGGAAAACCACATAACCACTTTCTGACTTGCCCTTCACTCTGGCAAACATTGTATCCTCTACTCTCAGAGTAGTAGTAAAACACTAATTTACATGGAACAATTTTCCTACAGTAGCATTAGAGTATCAATAATCACACCATTCAAAAATTGTCATGTTCCTCCCAGAGAATAACCTTGCAGATTCAACTTCAGAATCCATCTCTCTAGGGGTATCTGGCATGTTGCTGTAATCTAAGCCAAGGATTTTATACATGCCCTCGATTCAAGTCCATGATAGTTATGTGAACTTGGCATCACCCTTCAAGAAACAACCCTGAAGGATGTTAGAACGTTACCACAAATTTCTCACACGTTAGCTGATTTGTTTTCTGCACTCAAAGCACCACAAGCTGACAATAACGTCCATGAACCTATCTGGAAAAGGAATCATTACCTAAATGAACTGTACTCTGCCAAATGCAAGAAAATGCTTATAGATCTCTTTTCCTGTTCAGACCAACCCATCTGAAACATGATTTGACAATGAAAATCGAACTTTTGACATCATATTACTATTGGAGAGAGTTTCTGTCTCAAAATCTCAATAGTCAAGCTGCTTTCTGCAAATGCCATTCACTGCATCCTTTAGAAGAGAAATAAGATTGAAAAATCAATTCTTCAACTCTTACTACTATTGAGATGAAGCTTCTAGAGGCAGCCCTTCCATAGGCAAATTGAACTATTTTCTTGTCATCACAGGACACTATGGAACTTGTTGATGACAATATCTACATAGATTTATGTGATATCAGAGTCAAAATAAGCAGCCAATCCTCTAGTTACTTAAATTTTGGATCTGATAATTTCTTTAAGAGGACGACATTGAGTTGTTCCTCTGTATATAAGCTACTTGGTAACTTGACAATCACATTTTGAAGCATCAACTCGTCAACGGTTGAAACACTAGCATGATGAACTTCAAGCTCTAGTTCTTGCAATGATGTCATCAATTTGGCTGCAGGATGATTCTTCTTAGCGGACTGGATTCTGATCATGGCTTCTGGGCCGAAAATTCGAACTTCCAAATCCAATGCAGAGCATTCCTTTGTGCCAAATCGTTTGACATCAGGCTTTTGAGATGAACCAGACTGGTCCTTGATGAATCCCAAACTGGTACCAGAAAAAGCAGAGTGAGAGGACGAGGATTCCTTCTTGGTGGCTTCTATTTGAGCTTGAAGCTCCTTTTTCTCCAGTTCAATGTCTTGAACCTTTGCAGTTCACTAATATAGGCCACAACATCCCCAAGCAATGAAGCTTTATCCATCTTTGACACGTTCGGTACCACAGCACGAAGTGCATAGAATCTCTGATTCAGTTTCTCGCGCCTCTGATGCTCAGCTTCAACATGATTCAGAGGCTCTTCTCTACCATTTGCAGGCTTTCTTCCTCTCTTCCGGGGCCTTTTATCAGTGACAGCTTTGTCTGCTTCTTTAAACGAAGCAACTTCTACATTAGAATGGTCAGATTCAATACTGGGTCGAACTGCGCCAAAGACAGCACCAGAGGAAATTGTAGGCAAGGAATTTGGCTTTTCATCATCAATACTGACAGGTTTCACCATCTTCTCGTCCACGAGATTCCGTGAGTATCCATTCGCAAAGCTCAGAGTGTGTCTCTGGAAACTGTTCCTCTGCAAATCCAACAAGGGCTTGGGCTTGTCGTCCTCTATCAGGAGATCTTTCATGAATCCCTTGTTTTGATCAATGACACTAGTTTTATGCACAGAAGAAACCAGTGGATTTGGATTTGGATTTGTATTACTATTTTGGTCCACTATGTTGGGTTTCTGAATAGGGGCGAATTGAAGTGAATTCTGACTACTGTTTTCCATGCTGGTTTTCTGAAGAGATGAAACTGGATAAGAATTACAAGTTTCGCTGAAATCGACAAATTTTGGACCCGTCATATATGGGAAAGAATTAACAATCTCGCTGCAGACGCTGGACTTCTGAGAAATTAAAGAATTGCAGTTGTCATCAATAATAATAGGTTTTTGAACAGTGGAATATGGCAGCAGCGGTATTGGTAAAAACCATGGTGTAAGCTGAACGTTCAAATTCAGTCTTTGAATTATAAATAACATAATAATAAAATAAATGCTGATGTCATCATTGCCACGTGTCAAGTGAAAACTAGATACCAAACTCCAAGAATGACATCACTTCTGATGGCCAATCAAATGTTTACAAAATAGCAAATAGAAATATTTTTATTAAAATTTAAAATATTTTTCTGCAAGTTGTAAAGTTTAACTTTGGAAAACTGATTTTAATTTTTTCCTGGCGGCAACTAATAGAAGGTCAAAGTTCGGTTGACTAGCAACCAACCGATTACTATATACCTGCTGCCGCAGGTATAATAACTATACTGCTATAAAATATAAATAAAAAACTTCCCATCACAAAATCTTATTTATGCCTATGTGTTGATGAAAAAAAAGTCTTCTCTATGTGAGTGGACCGGTAATCTGTAAAAACATATTTGGTATTTCAGTAAAACTGAAGTCTTTGAAGTGTCAAATTTGGACTCTCCAAAATGGGACAGGTAGTACCAGATTCTTTCATTGGGAGGGGTAGTATATGACTATGACTACGGCCCTCCACGCAAAGGTAATGTAGAATGATTTTGATCCTGACCAACTGCAGCAGCGACAACGAAGGGAATCAAGAAGAAGAGGTAAGCGGATCGATTCCCAAGCCGGTGGCTTTTCTTCCTACCGCAGTTATCATATTGTTATGGATGTTTTGTTTTCAGAATTTCTTTTGTTATGGAATCCACTTGAATTTTTCAGGGCAGGGGTTTGATATCTATAATTTAATTTAATACAATACCAGGAGGGGGTGAGTTCGATCCGTAGCCATGTCGGACGAGGAGCACCAGTTCGACCACAAGGGTGAATCGGGGGCTTCTAAGACTTTCCCCCAGCAGGCCGGTGCAATTCGCAAGAACGGTTACATTGTGATTAAGGGAAGACCTTGCAAGGTCAGTTCAGTGCTTTCTTTTGCATGGAATGTAAACATATTCAAATTGTGATAATTTTATTTCCCCTTTAATCTTTTAATTTTATTTGCGGATTAAATTAAATTCTTTGCTTGATTTTTCTTGGCATACGCCCTTTGCATCGCTGCCTGATATATGGAATTGATTGAATTCCAGGCGTAACTTAATTTTTGGGTTTATGTCGATTGTATCGGCTGTTTACTAAGTTCACCACGTTCAGCAACATAGGGAAACATTAGATAATAATTATTTGTAGCAACATAGAGAAACATTAGATAATAATTATTTTGTAGCAAAGGCAAACAAATCATCCGAGTGCAACCCATTTTAGAAGGCTGGTATCATCGATGGACGCGTTTCTGCTATCTTGTTTGGTTTCTTGTGAGATGCTTAAAGGAATTCACACTGCACAAAAGCCCCCAAATGAGAGAAAATCTAAGTATCAATTCTTCCGTACTCTAGTTCTTATATGGACGTGCAAAATAATTCCATTCTTTTATCTGCACAATATCATTTTTAGTGGGGAGTGTGGGATAAGTTTTGGGGTGAAGGGTAAGTTATTTTTTTGAAATCTGTGGGGAGCTATGGATGCCAACACCTCACTCATTATCATTAAACCTACTTTAAAGTGCCATTTTTCAAATTCAGCCTTATCACGGCTTTATCCCTGCCAGGTTCTGAACTTGGTTATTATCACGGTGACGCTCGTCTCAACCACTAGATCAGAGCCTGATGAGTGTGATCCTCAATCTTGCCTATATTAAAAAGAGTATTCTGTATTTGAGGCAAATGAGGTTTTTATATTAAACCTTCAAGCTTGAATTTATTTACAGTGTTTGTCAAAGTTCACAGCCTTTAAAAATTAATCAGGTGAGTAGATTTCCTGTCCATACAATTTTCCAGAGTATTTATGAGAGTGCGTGTGATGTGCTAGGTTAAATGGGTTACTTTATCTTTAAATACCCATGAAGGTCACATCCTATTGTTGAAGTTGGTATATTAGAGCTATATAAATTTTCTATTGGAATTTGGAATGGAGGCCTCAAATGCAATCCCTGAAGGACAGATACGTTTTGCCAAAGGAATTGGATTCAAATAGACATTCGTAGTTCTGAATCTCTGATGCTGTGATGATGGTCCTTTACAAAGTTTTGAACAAGTCACGGTCATTGAATATGTCGAATGGCTGATGCAGGTTCAATCCTTGACATGTAAGGTTTTAGATACAGAATGAGACAAATGCACAAAGCATATCATTTTGTGTCCAGGGTTCTTGATGATTTTTCCCTTTTACAATATACTTTTATATATTTATAGTTCATGAATCTTGATTCTGAGCATGGCTAATCAATCAGAATTCAACCAAAGTGATAATTTTCAGTCTTAGCATTCTAGATGATAGATTTGCATGTTCCAACCATGTTTTCTATCCCTTCCTTCATTATTTGAATTAGCCCTGCTTTGAATTCAGCCTGTGACTGTTGTCTAGGACTTAAACTCTCCTTTGAGTGGAAATGATAACAAAGGCACGCGATTTTTTATTTTAGTCCACCTTATTCATTCCTCGTTCTTATGCAAATATCATTTCAATTACTACTACATATACTTATGCAAAATAGTAAATGAGTTAATCTTATAAAGGTGAATGCCATCATTGGTTTTGTTTTTTTCCCCTGGAAAAAAATAAATATGATCATATCACAGGTTCATCTGTACAGACGAATCGATGATAATTACAGAGCCCAAACCTGAGATAATAAATGTATCTTTAACTACGATATTTTCCAGATGCAAACCTTTGAGGACCTGAAAGCTCATTAGTGAGTTTCACTTTGAGGTTACAGTTATTCTAGTGTCGATCCATGTTATTGCTCAAATAGATAGCTCTGTTTTCTAAACTCCAGATGAGTTCAAGAAAGAATGAAAAACAATTTCTAGTCTCTAAGTTCAGTCTTCATATCCTAGATTCTAAATGTTTTCAGTATTAGTATTGTTTATAGAATTTTAGTCAGATTCCAGCTTTTATATAAGCAGATATAGTGTTAGGTTTTTCAATTAGTAGCAGATTTCAGCATTACATTCACGTCTTCAGCCCATATTCAGGAATCTAGGTGCCTAATTGCTTCTATCTAACATTAGGTTTCTGTCAGGAACAGAACGATGATATTCATATTGTAACACTTTCTTGCCTGCTTGGGAGCACCAGTAAAGGCTTCATTCTTGGCCACTTGGCTGCACCAATAAAGGCTTAATTCTTGGCCACACAAGATGGGGAGAGCTAGAAATCAAAAGTAGCCCTCTGTGGAGGAAGCCATAAGCAGTCCAAATGATGGATTAAGCATGATGATGAAACAAATGAACAATGGTCTCATAGCCATGAATATGACTTTAAATGCCTCAGTTCCATAATCTATTCATGGGAAACATAAATCAAAGAGATCATCACTATGATGAAGAAGAGGACCATCATGCACCTCGAAACTGAAAAAGAGAGTTCAGACAACTTGACCTATGGGATAATCCATTTACAAGAAATAAGAGAGGGGAACCCAATAGGCACCAACAAGAAGATCAAGAGGGGAATCCCATAATTCAAAGGGTTGATACTTGATGAAGAAGATTCCCATTCCTAAGTTTGATGGGGTGTATGAAAATATTAAGCCTAGGGCTTCGATTGGGAAGTTGGATTGTTTCTTTAGACTAAATCTCATGGTAGTTTTTTAGAAAATCCAATTTGCCACGGTATCTTGATGGGACCATTGTTTGATTGGTGGTAGATGGTGGAGTCGCGAGTTGGTTAATGATTACGATGATGGCGGTTGTAATACGTGACCACTTGAGAGGGGGTTGTATTTGCATTTTTTTTCATAATTTTTAGGCCTATTCCCAATAAGATTACTTTTTCGTCATAAAAAATATCTAGCAGTAAGACACGATGGCATATTACTCTAAAGAGTTTCGTTAAGCAAATTTCTTGGTTGAAAGGAAATCCCTTCTTTGAGTCGTTGCTATGTATATTGATGGATTGAAGTGTTAGATTTTTTAATGTTTATACAAGATCTAAAACATTTAGCATCATAACATCATAACCATAAGCAAAGGATCACTGAAAGAAAGACAAGTACATCAACACAAGAGAGCACAAATATTTTCCTTGGGGAAACCACAAGTGAGAAAACCCCGCAAAACTTCCTCAGTATAGAATTCGACCAAGCATAGTGTAAAATCCCAAGAACAAGAATAGATGCTCCTCTTCCACAGTATGCTCTCTTTTTCTCTCTTTTTCTCTCTCTTGCGCTATACACAAGTGAGTGTGTGTGTTCAAATGAGGAACACACCTCCTCTATTTATACTCTATCTTCCACTTGACTTTTTCCCTAATAGGTCGTCCCCAACAAACTTATTGGGCCGACTTCACCTAGGAAGACACAAAACAATATAATATTTTATTCTGGAGGGTTTTATTGACCCGACTTACAACGAAGGTTTTACCTCATGACTCTATGATGACCAAATACAATAATAACATCCCGACAGAGGAATAGAACATCTCCGATAGATTACAACAATAAAATACATTTAGAATATTCTTCGAAGTTACAATATTTCAACACTCCCCCTTAACGAGAAGGGTATTATAATAACAACAATATCAACTGTAGGAGCAAGGAGAGAGAGCATCTTCATCAAGGTGATACATCTATAAATCATTAGAAGTTTTCTTCAACAACATCAGGAACTGGAACATCTTCAATATCTTCAGTCCTGGAGCATCATCTTCTACAGCACCTAGTCTTCATTTTTTATCTTCAGCTTCTGCAGCACTTGATCAGTTGATCATCTACAACAACACTCCCTCTTAACTAGGAAGGTATTCTACATCAACAACAACCATCATCACAACTGAACAACTGACTAGTGATTCTCTATATGTCATAGGAAGTTTTGGAACAACATCATGCATCTTCATCATCAGTCTCAGTATGGGAACACTGGATCATCTTCTGCAACCTCAGTATGTGGATACTTAATCATCTTCCTAAATATCAGTATGTGAATACTGAAACATCACCATCTGCATCATCAGCATGTAAATATTGAAATATCATCATCTGCATCGTCAGTATGTAATTACTAAAACATCATCATCTGCATCATCAGTATGTATATACTGAACTTGCCACATCAACATTAGTATGAAAATACTGAACCTGCAACATACATGATCCAATTACGGGATGATCACTCCCTATCACTTTAGGACATAAGTCCAAGGATGATACAATCCATACATGATCCAATTACAAGATGATCAATCCCTATCACTTTAGGACATAAGTCCAAAGACGATGCAATCCTCACGCCTCACGAAGACAAAAGTCCGCGGATCCAATTACAGGATGATCAATCCCTATCACTTTAGGACATAAGTCCAAGGACGATGCAATCCTCATGCCTCACGAAGACAAAAGTCCGCGGATCCAATTATAGGATGATCAATCCCTATCACTTTAGGACATAAGTCCAAGGACGATGCAATCCTCACGTCTCACGAAGACAAAACTCTGTGGATCCAATTACGGGATGATCAATCCCTATCGCTTTAGGACATAAGTCCAAGGATGATGCAATCCTACCACAACACAGAGACAAAGGTCTGCTGATCACTTTGGGACTAATGTCCAGTGATGATACAATCCCACTGCAACATGGAGACAAAGGTATGCGGATCACTTTAGGACTAATGTCCAGGGATGATACAATCCCACTGCAACACAGAGATAAAAGTCTGTGGATCACTTTAGGACTAATGCCCAGGGATGATACAATCCCACTGCAACATCATCAACCTGCTCCCCCTTTCGAGGAGGGTCTACATCATCATCACTGCTCCTCCTTACGAGGAAGGTCTATAACATCATCATCACTATTCCTCCTTACGAGGAAGGTCTACATCATCATTATTGTTCCTCCTTACGAGGAAGGTCTACATCATCATTACCTTCCTCCTTACGAGGAAGGTTTACATTGTCATTAATGTTCCTCCTTACGAGGAAGGTCTATAGCATCATCATCATTGCTCCCCCTTTCGAGGAAGGTTCTTTCGAACCATACCAAGCCATGAGATCACACCTGATCCTAAACATCACCCTAAGGTGCTCTTTCTAGCACTTCCTCTTTGCATGAGTTTGTCTTCTCCTGTCAGGGCATCGACATATACCAGTCTTCCACATTCAACCTTAAAGTAAAGGTTGGAACCTGCTTTACTCTTGGTAAAGCCTTAGTCCATCAGGAAGCTGTCCATCTTGTCGTACTATGGCGAACTCAGAGATCTTCTGCAATCACTCCCTCTTTCCAGAGAGATATTTTCAGACTACACCAAGCTTGTCTCGAAAATGTTTTAAGCTTTACACGAGACAGAGGCTTTGTCAACACATTTGCCTCATGTTCCTCTGTAGGAACATACTTGAGCTTTACAACTCCCTTTTGCAACTTGTTCTTTATCATTCTCCTTTTGTACATTTGCAACTGCATCATACACCTGCAACTTCATTATTTCTTCTTTTATAGGTGATTGCATACAATCCTTCCTACAAGTCAAATGCAGTTGTATGATTAGAAACATTTCATAACATATTTATAACGACAAATTCTTATTCATAAAGATATGTGTTATATAATTATGCAACTATTTCAGCGAATACAACATTCATCCATATCCCGTATACATACGGTAACTTTCTAGATGCCTTCCATCTCTACCAAGACATTATGTCAGCAAAGAGGTTTCATTCTAGATAAGTGGCAATTGAATGGTGTACAACACCATAAGCCACTTACCCATCATACGCATATTAGCAGTAAACTGTTCATCAATGCAAAACACTCTAACATGCATAATACACTTCCTAAATCTAGGAACATATCTATGTACATAACTGAACAACTAGATATATAGGAAATGACAATTCAAATACTTGTCTTTGTTTGTTTGGTAGACTCCATCTTGACCTCTGTCTTCTTGAATTACTGGAGTCTCTGCCAATGTGTTCAACTTCATCATCTGATTTTGAGGACTTCTAATCCCAAGAATCATGTCAAGATTCTCGAACTTTGAGATCTACCGTAGTCACTCCCTCTGAGGTGGAGCACCATGTACTCTCTGCATTAGGACATTGGAGTGACAAGTAGCCTCCTCTGCTACTAATTTTCTTTGTATCCATCTATGTCACCTGTCGAGGTTGCTAGATATCAAGATCCTTCATCTCAAACTTTGTTGCAAGTTTTCTCTTGCACCCATCTATGAGCTTCTCGTCCTTTGTAGGCTTCTATCCTCAACCTTGTAGTAAAGGTTGGGATCTCCATCACTCTAGTTGATCCTCAAGCTCCTCATGTAACTCTATGTGCTCTCCCATGGGTGCTTGTTGAGCTTGTACAAATCCTTCTGTGCATAGGTGGTTCTTTGTAAAGAGTCTCAAATCCTGTTTGTTTCTTGATTTGTTCTTCTACTTTGATTACACCAACTGTCTAGTGTAATATCCACCATTGATGAGGTGTGTCTAGCCCCTAGAGAAGTGTCTTGCCATAGACGACTCTCTCTTTTTGATAGAAACCATGAACCTTGCTTTGTATCTTTTGATACTTCGATCTGTTGTATACTTGATCTTGTAGATCTTCTTGGAAGACTTTACAAAACTTCCCTTCATGTCTCGAACTCATATCCAAACATCATTCTGTATGTTCGACTGGTACTTCTTGATCAAATCATCCTTCCATTCTTCCTTCTTGGAACATTATTTTGCAAAGTGTTCTTTCTCATCACAACTGAACATCTGAGTTGTGAGATGTCCTTTTTTTGAGGTCCTTTTATTCCTTGTGGGAATGTTCTTTCTTCTTCTTGGCATGAGTTGTTAGGATTCGTCCATCTCTTCTTCTCTTGCCATCAATCAGGCTCCTTCTTACATGCATTCTTCCATAGGTGATATTTCTTCTAGAACAACTCCATCGATTGAACTTGGAATACCATTCAAAAGTTGTAATCTATGCTTCTGCTTCTTTGACATTGTCTCTAATGGCTTCTAATTACTCCTTGAGCTGAGATCTCCTTGTGAAATAACATTGAATGTTTTCTGACATTTACATCTTCACATCCTTGAGTTGAGTTCTCAAGGTCATCTTCGTACGAGCTGTTCATTACATCGAACATGTCCTTGGAAGTCTTCAAGGATGATACATGTGATATCCAACGGAAATACTCATCTTCTTGTGCTTTGCTTTGACTTCATCTCCCTTTGGATCTGCAGCTTTTTCTTTGACATAGTTCTCCATGTCATGCTTCTTCAGGTATGAGAAGCACTCTATACTTCCATGCTTGGAAGTTCTCGACTATTTCACGCTTGTCCTCAAGCTTGGTACAGTTTGTCATCATGATAAAATGAGAACTTCAAATGGAAATAGAGAGGATAGAACTTACCAATGAGATTGCTTCAACTTGATGCTTGCTTGAAGGCTCTTCTAGAAGACTGCTTCTGGTGGACCTAGGGTTTGACAGAGAAACCCTAATTTTTCAACATGGGCATCTTTCAGATCTGATTGGATAGAAAGATATGCCTCCTCAAGGCGAGCTAAGCAACATACTTATTTTCCCAAAACTGTGGACAAAACTGCAAAATATTTGATGCCCTAGTTTTCCTGGCAGTAGTGTTAGGTAATTGAAAATCCACAAAATGAGAAACTTCATACATAGAACAATGCGCCCTTCTAGGGCGAGTTTGATCGTCCTCCTTTTTCAACTAATTGGTGGAGGGGAGTGTTTGGAATAGGAACCCCTAGTTTTTCTCCAGTTTCTTCTGCAGAATTGACTGATCTTGTTTCTACTATATATTCGAATTTTCTGCTCCTCAAGGTCTAAAAATTTCTCCTGCAGTAGCCTGGTCTGTCTTCTTTCCAACCCCATAGGTTAGAGCAGAATTGGATTCACCAAGTGGGACTTATGTGAAGTTTCCCAAGGTAACTTATTTTAGGATTGTTTAGTATAGCGAACTTGTATAGACTTCCATGTGTCATTGGTTTACCTTCAAGGTCTGAAACTTTGACCACAGAAACTACAGTTTGTGCCCTATCTGCAACATCTTGCGAAATTTCATTTGGACCTTCCAAGCCCGAGATATAGCAATTTTCCCTAGGTCACTTGTTTAAGGCTGAATTTTGGGAGAGGTTGGAACCCTGAGTTGGAGGAATCATATCTCTTAGACGAATTTGAGGTTGAAACGTTTACATAGGGTACAACAAGATTTCATCTTCGGCCTGTCAAAGTTTCAGCTTCTGAGCCTTCTCCAATCTCGAGTTCTAGCGAAAGTCCCAACATGACTAATTTTTGTCTTCGAGGGTTTTGAAGCATGAAGCCCTAATATTCAAGAGCTGTAGCTGTAGTAGTGTTTCGGTTGCACAAAGACTTCTTTTAGGGTGGCTCTGATACCATGCCAAGATCTAAAACATTTAGCATCATAACCATAAGCAAAGGATCACTGAAAGAAACCCCGCAAAACTTCCTCAGTATAGAATTTGACCAAGAACAGTGTAAAGCCCCAAGAACAAGAATAGTTGCTCCTCTTCCATAGTATGCTCTCTTTTTCTCTCTCTCTTTCGCTATACACAAGTGAGTGTGTGTGTTCAAATGAGGAACACACCTCCTCCGTTTATACTCTATCTTCCACTTGACTTTTTCCCTAATAGGTCGGCCCCAACAAACTTACTGGGCCAACTTCACCTAGGAAGACACAAAACAATATAATATTATATTCTGGAGGGTTCTATTGACCCGACTTACAACGGAGGTTTTACCTCATGACTCTATGATGACCAAATACAATAATAACATCCTGATGGAGGAATAAAACATCTCCGATAGATTACAACAATAAAATACATTTAGAATATTCTTCGAAGTTATAATATTTCAACATGTTGGAGTCCATTAGGTGGTAATGAATAATAACAACAAACAATAATAATAATAATAAACATTAACATATATATATATAAAATAAATAATAATAATTAATAATGTCTTTACGAAAAGACATGACTCTTAATGAAAGGGTATTCCACCAAAATATAAATAGCGGACCCTCAATTGTAACTTATCTTTTTTTTTGTAAGCTGCTTTAATCTATTATAATACAGAGGCAAAATTACAGAGTTCATCGAGACCAGAGGAGGCCAAAGGTGGTGAAGCCACCACCTTGTCCTCTCAAAAGATGGCAGTCTAAGAGAGCCAGAAGCGAAATTGTTCCACTTTGAAAGTAAAGGCCGAAGCCCATAGTCTGACATAGTTACAAATTTTAACAGTAAAACGACATAAACAAAGAGCCTGGAAAAAGACACAGCCATTGACCCTGCCATAGACATAGACTTAGCCTGGAGGAAGACACAGGCCTTGACCTTGACATAAACATAAACAAAGGCTTGGAAATAGACACAGGCATAGGAGATAGACATGATAAGCAAAAAACCAAAAAAACCCGGACATCTTGAGCATCAGACAAGTGCAATGTCTGGAATTTCTTCAGTTATGGGGCAAGCCCATCGTTCCTCCTGCGACTTGCTGGGAGAGTTGGTGGTGACTTCCGGAGGCAATTGGGGCTGTAGCTGCTGGGCAACCATCGCCTTCAGGCACTTGATAAACGGCTCAACCGTCGAGGGAATGGGAAACATCGGAGTAGGAGGAGGCGCCATTATGCACCCAGTTGCACTGCTGTTGTCGCCACCAGAAGGCAGAACCACTCCACCTGTGGCGCTGCCGCTTCCCTCGCCACCCCGTTCGCGGCTGTCGCCAAGCAGCCATCCATGGCCAGAGATGCTCGTACTACCTTTCCAAGCGAATGAGCTCTCCATTGCTGCGAGCTGAGCATCTATCTCCGAAATTCTAGTCTTCACCATTTGAACCATGTCCTTGGCGTCTGCCCAATTGGTAAGCATGTCCTCCATCAAATTACAGAGCATGTTCTTCATGAGCCAGTAGTGATTGATTTGGCTACCATCTTGGCCTGTTGCTAACTTCTGGTTTAGAACTCGGTTCTCCCAAGCTTCCACGAGAACACGAACCCTGTTAGAGATGTGCGGTTCATAGTCTGCGGTGACCTGAAAGCTACAACCTCTCTGAGCTTTTCCCCTGCCTGTGGTGGCTCTACGCAGAGTGCCATGCTACCGCGACATGCTGAGCTGGAAGTACTTCTTTTTCTAGAGAGAATCAACTAGCAAAATGCAGTTCAAGGAGGCGGACTCACTGTGGGTTTGCAGACGCTCAACAAGCCAAGGTGTGCGCTTAGCCGGGCAGAACCGAAGTCTGATATCCAAATACCACACTGTCGCGCTCAAAACCTTCTCCCTCCCTACCATCGTACGCGCCATGAATGTCAATGCAGAGCCTTGAGGGCTAGGATTGAAGCTGATCTTCGCCACCCCACGTCGTAGGTGCGGAGTTGACAGCCCTCTCAGCTCCCACGCTTGGAGGACGACGAAGGTTCTCGTGGGTGTCTTTGCTGTCGAGGTTATCATGTTGCTCTCCATGCGTCCTTCGTACAGATTGAGGATGAGCTGTAGAGCACGCACTCGCATCCGGGAGGGAGAGATCTTTTTTAGCCAGCTGATTGCTTTTGAGAAGAATCTGAGAATCCAGACAGTCATGTAACGTGCCTTCCACTAAAGCAAGAGGAGAGTTCACCTCGGAGTTAGCTAAGAAGTCAGCTAGGGCGTTGGCTTTCTTGCGCACGTGGTGGAAGGTAATTGCATGCATGCGCTGCAGGAGGGTGGCTAGATAGGTGAGACCATGGGCCAAGCGCCAACTGGAGGTGACTTTGGCGACGAATGTGCCGTGGAGGATTTTGGCTGCCAGGGAAAGGATGATGGCCGAGTCCCCTTCCACAATTGCCGGTAGAAGATTATGTCTGTCAACTATCGTTAGACTAGCTATCATACCTTCCAGTTCCACAGCATTGTTGGAGTTGATGCCCATGTTACCATAGAAAATGTGGATGATGGTCCCTTTATGGTCTCTGATTGCTCCTCCAAAGCCAACCATGCCTGGATTACCCTTGGAGGCACCATCGAAATTTATCTTGAAAACATTTTCAGGAGGAGGATCCCAATGAAGAGGGCTTGCCACTTGCATGGTGGGAGTGCTGCAGGGAGACGGGACCACAGAGGTATCGAAGCTTAGAGCGGCCAGGATGTTTTTCTCGTTATGGACCGAGGGTAGGTCCTCGCTCGACCAGCCTTTGGCGTGGATTGTTTCTTGAAGATTTTTTTTAATTATCTCCCAATATTTTGCACCGTCCTTGTGGAGTTCTTGACGATTCTGTTGTTTCGTTCTTTCCACAAGTTCCAGAGAACGAATCCTGGGGTGAGAGTCCAGAGCTGATTCAAGATGTTACTTTTGAACGGAGAGTCCCTCCATAGATGAATAGTATTAGTGACATTACCTTTAGCTCTGTTAGTGCATCTAAAAGCTTCCACAACATAATCCCATAAGGAGCTGGTGAAGGGACAGGTGTCCAGGAGATGATCTATTGTTTCCTGATGATCATTACATAGGCAACATCTAGAAGGTCCTTGGAAGCCTTTTCTGGCCAGATTTTCCCAGGTGAGGATCCCCCTGTGTAGGAGAAGCCAGAGAAAATGAGAGATTTTGGGCCATTGAGGAGGTTTCCAGATATGGATCCAAATCTAAGAGTCTTGGGCGTCCGACGCGGTTGACAGAGTGTCATATGCCTCTTTGACTGTGAAGGAACCCGACGACCTATGCCCCAAGCGAATGATGTCCCCTCCATGAATGTGTTTGAGCCTACGGTTGTAAATTTTGGGCCAGACAGAGTCGATAAGTTCTTTGCTAGGGACCTCATTCCAAGTAGAGGGGTCTTTCCAACATCGGAATCCCTCGGTCGAAGGTTCCCAGAACTCTTCAACTTTTAGGTGGCCATTGCGTTGAATGTAGATCTGTTCAATAGGATCAAGAATTAGAATTTTTAGGGATGGAAGTTGTTACCGGGAGTCATGCCAAAATAAAGCCTTGTCCCCTGCTTTTATTTCCCAAAAACTGTGCTGCTGTATTAACGCCCTTTGCTTGTTAGCTGCCTTCCAAATATGCAAGCCTGGAACGTCTTCATCGAATCTGATTAAGGAATGGGGGGGATAATCCGGGGCATACATGCTGTTCCACCATTTGGTCCAGGGAGAGTTGTTGTTAGAGATCCAGGTCCACCAAATTTTTACTGAGAGCGCCTGATTGTTAAGTTCTGGATCTCTAATTCCAAGGCCACCTCTTTTTTCTTAGTGCAGAGTTTCTTCCAGCTTACCAAAGCCCAATGACTATTTTTGTTGTTGCAACCCCAAAGGAAGGAGCTTTGTAGAGCTTTGATGGCTTTCAGCACCCATTTTGGAGCTGCCAAAACAAAGAAGAGGTAGAGAGGCATAGATTGCAAGGTCGACTTGAGGAGGATCGCTCAGCTGGGGAGGTTAAGGGCTTTGAAGGTCCAGGAAGGGAGACGACTCTCAAGTTTGTCAAGGAGTTCTTTCCAGGAGGCGTGCTTGATGGTTGCATCAAAGAGAGGGGCTCCTAGGTATTTAGTAGGCAAGGAAGAGACTGAGAAGCGGAGGATGCGAGTGATGTTTTGCTGGGCTGTCGCCCCAGTATTGAAGAAGAAGATCTGAGATTTTTCCAGGTTTAGAGAAGTTCCAGAGGCTTCTTCAAAGGTTTGTAGGATCGAGTGAATAGTGCGGGCTTCTTGGACAGAAGAATGCCCAAAAAGGAGATTGTCATCCACAAATTGTTGGTAAGCCAGCGGGGGGGCATTGTGCATGGATAAGCCCCTTAGGGTACCGGCCGCCATGGCTGACTGAATCATGCGCCCCAGCCCTTCAGCCATGAGGATGAAGAGAAAAGGGGAAAGGGGGTCCCCTTGACGGATACCACGCGAGGGGGAGCCATTGACCAGAATGGAAAAAAACGTAGAGGAGATGAGGGAGAGGATCCACTAAACCTAGTCTTGATAGAAGCCGAAGGCCAGGAGCATTTTTTTAATGAAGGACCAACTAAGTTTGTCAAAGGATTTTGGAAGATCGAGTTTGAGAATCATTCCAGGGGTTTTGGTGGTTTTTAGAGATTGGACCACTTAATGGGCCAAGATGATGCCATCAAGGATTTGGCGCCCTTCTACATAGCCTGATTGCTCCGGAGGGATGAGGAGGGGAAGCAGAGGTTTCAATCTATTGGCCACAACTTTAGAGATGATTTTATAAATGACATTGCGGAGGGAAATGGGACGGAACTTACCCGGGTGAGAAGCACCGATTTCTTTCGAGCGCCAAATGAGTAGCGTTGAGGGCCGGGAGGAGCCATTTTTTTTGGCGAGATTCCTCCACCAGTTCAAGTACCTCCTCTTTGAGCATATTTTAACAATGGTGAAAGAAGTCAACGGTGAAACCGTCCGGGCTTGGTGAAGTACCTTCTGCCATTTGTTTGATTGCTGCTTCCACTTCTTGCATGGTAATGGGTTGCATAAGGGAGTGGTTATGCTCATTATTGACCAGAGGGGGGATGCGTTGGATTACTTTTTGGATGGCATTTTGGCGGGAGTGATTAGGTTCAGAGAGGAGATGCGAGAAGTGCCGGGTAAGCTCATTAGAGATTTCCACCTGCTCCTCCAGTGTTTCTCCAGAGTTCGAATGCAGTTTGCTGATTCTATTCCTTATTCGGTGTTGAATGGTGGACTTGTGGAAGAAGCTTATATTTTTCTCTCCTTCTCTAAGCCATTTGACTCTTGCTTTCTGCTTCCAGTAGATAACTTCCTGGTCACATCTCTTGTTAGGCTGGTTTAGCAGTTCCCTTTCTTGGAGTTTGGTTTCCTGGGTGAAACTGTGATCCATGGCGTGGCGTTGGATGAAGGCTAGATTTTCTTGGATAGCCGCTTTATCCTTGAAGATATCTCCAAAAGTGTTCTTATTCCACTAGTGAAGGTGGGTACGCAACATCTTTAGTTTTTGATGCATGATGGCCATTTTTGAATGGCTAGACACTATCATCTCCGTCCACTAGGAGCTGACAGAGTCCATGAAAGTTGGATGAGTGAGCCAGAACCTTTCAAATCTGAAAGGTTTGTGGATAGAAGTGCCCTGACTGTGCCAGGAGAGGGCTATGGGCCAGTGATCTAAACTAGCTTTGGGAAGAATAGAGGCATCCAAGAGACTGCCTAGGGTGAGAATTTAATCAGAAACTAGGAAGTGATCAAGGCGTTTAGCAATTTGGTGTGCACCTCCCCTTCTATTATTCCAGGTGAAGAAGCCAGAAGAGGTTTGAATATCCACCAATGTGCAGGAACTGATGGTGGATTTGAAAGCATCATCTTCCGCTGAAAGAGCTTTGATTCCACCCTTTTTTTCCTCTAGATTGGTGATCATGTTGAAGTTGCCACCTATTAAAAGAGGGGAGTCCAGATGAGAGTTGCAGAACCAGTCTAAGTGATTCAGAAGGTTCATCTTGGTGTTCACGGTTTGAGGGCCATAAATATTCATAATAAAGCCCTTGATACTGGAGCTAAGGATGTGAAAGGAAGCTGAGAGGGAATGGCGGGAGGAGGCAACATCATCCAGGGAGATGAGAAGAGGGTTCTAGTTGATGGATAAGCCTCCAGAGGCACCTTGAGCATCTATCGCAATGGTGAGACAATCTTTCCAGATTTGATTCATCATCTGAGAGATGGTCTCACTAGAGCATTTGGTTTCTTGCAGAAAAAGAACAGTGGGTTGATCTTTTTGAATCTTCATTTTGAGCATTCTCTGTTTGGAGCGACCGTTGATACCTCGGACATTCCTGGAGAGGATCTTCATTGGATAACAGGAGGGGGAGAGGAAAAGAATTCTGTTAACTGAGCGTATTGGCCGGATTCCACCAGCATAGTACCCAGACGATTGATACGCTGTAGAGTAGTTTTGCGGCCCTTTTTCTTTGCATCTTTCTGGTTCTTAAGTTTCTCTATTTGCCTCGCTTTTGTAACTCCTAGATTTTGAGCTTTGGCTTTGGCAAGGGCTTTATGAAGAAGCTGGATCTGCTTGTGAGGGATCGATTTGAAGGCTTTTCTGGTGTAGGCGTCCTCCAGTCCAATGAGATCAAGACCTTCTGGAATGGCATCTTTCATGTCCTCCTCCTCTTGTGAATCGAGGATTTTATCTGGCATGCTGTGGTTCGTCGTGCTTTCTTTTACTTTGTCAGTAGGGTTTTTTGAGGGTTTTCCCATGAGCTGAGGGTTCATGAGATCTGCTTTTTCTGTTATGGGCTGTTGCTCTGGGTTCTCTTGCATCAGAATTGGTTCTTCAGGGATCGTGTCTTATAGAGCTTGGAAGCTGTTACTAGTTGAAGGGGGGAGATCCTGGGTCTTCTCTTGTAGAGGTTTCTTTGGATTGTGTTTCTTTCTGGCCGTCTGGTGAAACCCTTGTTCATCCACGCTTGGCCTCTTTGGTATTTCCTACTTTTTGAGGGCGGGGCAATCTCTGAACAGGTGCCCATGTTCATGGCATTTTCGGCATCTGAAGGGAATGTGTTCATAATCCAGCGGCTGGATCCAATCACTGTCTTCGTGGGAGAGGCATATTGCATCTGGAAGGGCTTGAGCAATATGCATGTAGACACAGATTCTGGCATAGGAGGTGTATTTGTTCATTCTGGTTTGTTCTGCCGTGCGAACAAAAGTTCCCAAGTTATTGCCGATCTCTTGGAGGGTGGCTTCATCTCAGTATTCTTGAGGTAGCAAGAACATGCGGATCCAGACGGGGGCCCAGGAGAAATCCTCTTTCTCTGGGCAAAATCGCTCTACCCAGTTTCGAAGATAAAGGCCTGCCGAGTTAAAAAAGTAAGGACCACCATCTTCCACTCG
Organism: Pseudotsuga menziesii; assembly: GCA_001517045.1. Taxonomy (NCBI): domain Eukaryota; kingdom Viridiplantae; phylum Streptophyta; class Pinopsida; order Pinales; family Pinaceae; genus Pseudotsuga; species Pseudotsuga menziesii. The sequence continues at coordinate 310,920 of LPNX010161939.1, read as the reverse complement.
TGTTTTGTCCTCCAAGTGGTGAAAGATAATAGTGAAAAATCCTTTTGACCCTAGTTGCAGGTCGAAATGGGCTTTGGGTTTCCACTTAGCTGCAATCCAACCTCTAAGGGCCTGTTCAGTTGGCCAGAATCCCGTAAATTTGCCAATCAGGGCGTGATCTTTCATTTTTTGTGCTCTGGCGTTGATTCTTTCAGTTGGGAGCAATAAGGATGGTCTTTCTGCCGTACATGGAATACAAGTTTTTTTCAGGGTACGAGGACTTACTTCATTGTTCTTGCGTGTGTCAGAATGGGGCTTGTCCTCCGTGCTAATGTCCTCCATTGGGATGGGAATATCTTTCGTACCTATCTTTATTGTGGAACCAGACCCCAGAGGTCCCTCTGGCAATTTCTGAGCATCCTTTGACTAGGAGGGGCTTGCGCCCCCCCCCCCCAATGTTTTCGTCATGATGACGCAGCAGGATCAAGCTGACAAACGGGTCCAAGGCTAGCGCTGCTATAGCGAGACCGGTGTGACAGGCGAGCCGATCTAGAGAAGGGTGGAAACCCTAGCAGAGCGATCCATTAGTCTTTCTCCTTTTTCCTCAATTGTAACTTATCACTTATCTATGCAATTATCAATATATATTTGTCCTATTAATGGCTTATCTAATATTCCAGTTGTTCTGGTAATATTGATTGTGTGAAGTGAAGAAATATTTGCTTCATTTGGTATTAGAGCTAGTTTGTGATCCAAGCCTTTGGCCATATCGTGATTTTTAATCATAATCCTAGGGAGTCCCTAAATTTATGGTCTTTGACCAAGTAAAAAAATAAAAGAAAGTCAAAAGAAAAAATAAAAAGGAAAGAGAGTTAAAAAAAAGGGAAAAAAAAGTAAAAAAAAAAGTAAAAACAAAAAAACTAAAAGGAGGAGGAAAAACAAAAAAAAAACAAAAAAAAAGGGAAATAAAAAAAAGGTTAAAAAAGAAAAGATAAAAGTAAAAGAAAAAAAAAGAGAGGGTAAAAGTGAAACCACACCTGGTTTCTCAAAGTGGGTTTGGGTTTGAATATAAAAGTGCATAATAATAACTACTAAGAAGCAAGTGAGATTTGAACTTAGGTGGGGAAGGTAACACTCTTTCCTCCCAACCACCCAATCTACTAGAATTTTACAAACTTAAGGGAAACAAAAATCTTAAAGTACATAATAATTGCTACTAAGAAGCAAGTGAGATTTGAACTTAGGTGGGGAAGGTAACAATCATTCCTCCCAACCACCCAATCTACAAGAAGTACTTATCAACCTTCAAAAAGAAAAAAAAATATTATAATTATAATAATATTTACTTAATAATTGTATTAAGTACAATTATTAAATTACAAAAGTAAAGAAAAACAAGACAAAATCGAAGAAGACAAGAAGTTAGTCAAAATGAAAACCAACTATCGTCAAAGAACACCAGAAGTCAGGAATTATGGCAAAGTCTAAATCAAAATTGTAGTCCCAACTATAAGTAGCAATTCACAAAGTATTTGACATGACAAAGCTGGATATTTCTAACGAATTAATGAGTAAAAAATATATTAATTAGAATCTACAAAACCAAAAAATCATGAAAGACGCAGTCAAGAATAACGAAGAAATAAAACGATTAAACAAAATCATCAAGAACAAAGATGACAAAATCACGCAAATTCAGACAAAAGTAAGATGCCAAGAAGTAGAGAATTGCCGCCTTCAGCAACAGATTGAGGAATTCCAGCAAAAAGAGGAAGACTCAAAAAAAGTGCACAAGTTGGAAATTACAGAAGTCTATAACACATTAACAAGTAAAATTGAAGAATTATACCAATTAAGAAATCATAATAAATTATTAGTTACGAAGATCAAGAAGTTAAAGAGTACCAAGAAGGCAGACAACTCGAATGAATACATCGAAGGAAAAGTCTTGGAAAAACAAGAAGAAAATCAATGCCTTCTAAATCTTAATCAAGAAGAAAGAAACCGAGAAGTTAAAAGAGGACAAAAAGTCGCAAGATGAAACGTTTGAGAAGATTTAGAGTAAAAACAATCTACTGGAGAACAAAATAGCGCAAATCCAGAGAGAAGCATCCAGACTCTCCTAAAAACAAAGTCAAGTCGAGGAAGTGAAGGAAGTCCTCGCCGCAGTTAAAAAGGAAGAAAAACAAACAGCACATTCGCCTTATAGACATCCAAATTATAATCGTCATTTTGACCAACGACAGGGTCAAAATGAGCATTCACAAAAGAGATATGTTGACAAGCAAACAGTTCAACATACTAAGCAACAATTGAGACAACCTATTTCCCAAAACAATCTAAGAGGTCCAATCAAAATAGATTTGGGATGGACCACATCAGATACGATGCGGCAATACTCCTGGGGAATTCGTAATTCGTATCATCTTATCTCATCAAGTGTCGCAAAGGATCCAGAGATGATAGTTCAAGCAAAACAGACGTTGCNTGAAAGGGTATTCCACCAAAATATAAATAGCGGACCCTCAATTGTAACTTATCACTTATCTATCCAATTATCAATATATATTTGTCCTATTAATGGCTTATCGAATATTTCAGGTGTTCTGGTAATATTGATTGTGTGAAGTGAATAAATATTTGCTTCAGGTATGCCAAGGCATGTTACTCTACAGAGTTTTGTTAAGCAAGTTTGTTGGTTGAAAGGAAATCATTTTTACAAGTCGTTGCTATGTATATTGATGGATTAAAGGAATCCATTAGGTGGTATGCCAAGGCTTTGAAGCCTAGTGCCTTAGAGGAGGCCATTCTATAGGCAAAGGTCTATTCGAAAGTTGTTAGGAGTCAATTTGCAATGAGTTAAGTGTCCAAACTTCACGTAGCAACAAAAGTCGACCTCAAGGGTAATGAAACCCAACTCCTCTTTAGTCTTGGAAATTAGCTCATCAAAGGCTAGCGTATTGAACCTTATTATTGTTGATTTATGTTCAAATCGGCTTTGCTACAATTGTAAAGAAACTTGGGCGAAGGGTCATAAATGCAAGACTCCTCCAAAGATCCAGATGATCGAGTTTGTTGATGAAGAAGGCCTTGCATCGTTGTCGTGTTGGTTATTGAGTATTGAGCATTGAGGGTAAAAGGTAAAGTGAAGGAGAGACCTGTGGTGATCCTCATTGAATTTAGCAACACTCATAACCTCATAGATGTAGAGTTGGTGACTTCTGTGAGCTTACAAGTTATCACATTAAAAATATCTAGGAATTGGTGGCTAATAACAATGTGATGGAATGAAAAGGTATGATCTAAGCATGAAATTAGTGTGACAACTTTGATTATTATGTTGTGGCTCTAGTAGGGCTTGATGTGGTCGTATAGGAGCTTAGTGGTTGAAGACTTTGGGTAAATTCTGTGTGAGTTTGTAGGAGCTATACCCAAAATTTAATGATGGCCAACCACTGCTCATAGTTAGAAGATTGCAGCCAAATGCAAACAAAATGTCCAAACAACTTACTAAGGGTGAACTTTGTTCCATTTTCTAGTGTAATTCCATAAAGGACTTGCATGGTAGGGTCAAGACTCTACAAACATCAATTCAAAAGGAGTCGCAACAACTAATTGATGAATTTTCCTTCCATGATTTGCCTCTTGGACCATTGTTATATAGAGGAAAAAAATATCATTGAGTGTGAGCCAGTGCCCAAACTAGTCATTATTCCTCCCTATATATTCAATTTATTTAAGGATGAGATAGAAAGAATAATGCAAGAGGTGTTGGACATGGGTCATATATTGCTTTGTGAAGGTCCCTTTGCCTCTCCTGTAGTGTTCATAAAGAAGGATGGGCGCTTTCATATGCATTGACTATAGGGAGTTGAACAAGAATTCTATCAAAATAATATTTCTCATTCCATATATAGAAGGAGATAAGAAGGGGGGGGTGGTGAAAAACTTATCCTAGGGATTAACATAGTGGCCCAAGTGAATGCCCCACCCTGTGAATTCTCTAATGTCTTGATTACAAGTCATTTTTTTAATATTTATCTTAAATTTTCTTTTTGGTTGGAGAAACTTTTCAAACTCAAAATGATCCTGGAATGTCAACAAAAAACGAAGAATAGGTTTCAAGAGGGCAAAGCTTTATTAGAAGCACTTTCTAGCTTGAGTTTTTTGATAGTATAATTAGTGTAATGGTCATATTTATATTGTACTTTATTATTACATAGACTAATACTTTTGAGTTAGTGGTTGTAGTGGTAAAATAAAGTGACTTAAGTAGTTAATTGTCACGTGTTTTTCTTTACGTATTTGCATTGAGGGGTAGTGCTTGTAGAGTGACCTTTGGGATATCATGTTCAAGATGCATCTCTTGGACGTGATTATTAGACCAATGGTCCTCATTTGTTATGAGGTATGGGGACCCGGCTTGCTATAGGTGGATTGGGCTCGGATAGAGAGAGTACAAACCCTTTTGTGTCAATGCTTCATTCATTGCAAGCAAACAGTTCCTTAACCTATTGTCTATATGGAGTTTGGGGCACATCCTTTGCGCCTTGATGCCATCTTCAAACTTCTCTTTTTTCTTCATATAGTCCTAACTTTGGGCGACTCTATGACATGTTTGGATTGATTTCCATATTTAGCTCTTCTCTTTTGAGACTATTGCCTCTGCAGTCCCCTCGTGTGAATTCATTGTTGGTTTTTAGAGTCCTCCAGGTTGCTTCTGTCTGTGGCTATTTCCCTTGACTGCATTCCCCCTTTTAGGTACTCTATAGATACTTTGTTACACTTCTTGTAATCTAAATAACATTGGAACATGGTGATCATAGAGGAAATTTACATGTAGTATATTTAGGTCACTTGGATCATGTCACCTAAGGGTAGTAGACATAAGATGGCTTTTCATTCTGGTTAGCTTTTGCAATTGAATGATGGTCTTATTATTATTCTCACTGATATGCAGAAGCATTGAATGCATGCCCTTAGGACCCCCCTTGGTTAGCTTTTGGTTGGCTCCCATCGACTTTGGGTTGACGTTGATCACTACCTCTCTCACCCTGATAGAGTTTGCCAGATCAGTTATCTAAAGGAGCAACTCATTTTTCGATGTCCCATATATTATGAGCTGATGGGAGGTTTCATTGTTTCGATTGATATTGAAGCTACTCCCTATCCATGTTTTTTCACTATCCATATCATTGATGTTTAGCCCTTTTTTTGAGGGAGGTTTATGGACATAGATTGTACTGTTTGCATGGGCATCCCCTCCTCGAGCCTTTCATGAGGTTTACTTCTTTCTTCTTTTTTGTATTGCCTGCTTGGGGCAATAAACAAAACGTGGATATCCAAGTGTTGTGAAACCAGATTAGTGAGACATCACACTTCCTCTTGATCCCCCCCATTGAGGCTATCAATTTCCATGAGACTTTCATACAAAGCTCTCGCTTAAATTCTAGGCTATACTTGGTCAAGTTGGTAAACATATCAGCTGTAGGAGGGCCTTGAGCAACCAATAATTCTTATGAAGATTCTTCCCCTCCCCAACCTCGATTGCTAGGAGTGGTGGGCCTTCTCGATCTATGGATCCCCTTCGGATCCCTCCTAGGATTGCACAAGAAGGCCCCCTTAGCCCTAGGTACTCATTGGATGACATTCTTAGAGAACAGATTGACCCCTTTTTGGTGATAGATGATTCAATAGCAGAGCCTTCTCTTCTCCCTCCATTAGCATTGGCTTCTAGCTTCGGTACGATTTGACATATTCTTGTTATGGCATGCTTTCGTAATAATTTTATGTTTCTTTTATCTAGCTTTTTACTTAATTCTTTTTGCGCTTGAGAACATAGTTCTAGGAGCTACCTTGGTACTCCCTCTTGTGCTTTCATTGATGTCTTTTTAGTCCCATTGACTTACTCTTGTCATTCATTAGACATCAATAAAATTATCTTATCTTACATCCTTGGGTGGTGGAGATCTTTGTCCATTTGTGTGTCCATGGGTAAGGTTAAGAAAATAAAATAAAAAAAAGAGTTGAAGTTGTCTACTGTCAAAAAAGAAATAAAGAAGAATGCTAGGACTTTTATTTCTTTTACTTAATAATCACAACTTATAAAATATAGCTTACATCAATCTTAACCCTATGTTTTTTTAAGCGTTGAGAGGTTTTCACTTGGGATTGTTTTTGGATCCCTCTTAGTGCTTCATAGATTTGAGATTAAGATGGTTATGTTAATGTTGGGCATAACTATTCTTTGACTCTCAAGAGACATCATTTTTGTGTCACCTTCTACACATTGAACAATATTATATTAGTAAGTATCTCTTCTCTCTTCAACCATGTTGTGTAATATTGTGTGCAATTTTATATGGTATTAGTAATATAGGGTTATTGGCACGAGGGAGAGATAGAGTCCAACACTAGGGGATTTGAGAGTCATAGTGAATGCTTTAAATCATCATGGACACACATTAACATAAGGGTTGTGCCTAAAAATTGTGGCACATGAGAGACAAGTGTGTGCGGCAATGCGTCACATAGGTAGTGAAAGGCAAAGATATTTTGTGAAAAATCTCAATGGGAAAAAGTGAAAAAAAATGATACGTTTTGCTATTCAATTTATTTAATAAAATGTTATATTAAAGGTTTAATCATCAAGTCTACCCCAAGGTTGGAAATCTATGAAGATTAGTATTTATAAAATGATTGACCCTTCTCAGACCCTTGCATTAGAAATGGAGGATGTAATATAGCACCACAAGCGGGGGGGAAACATTGTTAAACAAAAAGATGACAACTAAACTCAGACACTCCTTTGGAGGCACCACAGATTGAGTCAAACGTAGAAACATTGAAAGCCTAAGAGAAGGAACAATAGGGAAGGAGTCAAGCATGGAAGTTGGGGAAGAAGAAATGTTGGAATCAGAGGAGGAATGCATAGAGTAGAACTGGGATATAGAAATAGAAGAGGTTGATTGAACAACATTGTTGGAACAATATGGGAAGGATTATCAGGATAGCCTAACAGACGAGCAAGTGCATCAACTCCAGAGATAACTATCTAAGGGGAAAGTGAAAATATGGACAACCAACCAAAGCCAAGAACATTTATAGGCTTGGACATTAGAAGAATAGCTCTAAAATCTTAAATTAAACCAGGTGGGGATGAGAAAAAAGAGGAAGGAAGACTCGATATCTTGGGGAAAACCCTTGAGCACTTCTCCTCATTTCGAGGAAGGCCAGTTAACAACATGGCTTGAAGTCATTACAACAATATACTCAGCATGATACTTATGAAAATAGAACCTGGGAGGGGAGGGTAATACTCCATCCCACAACAGCTCGGGCTAGAGCCAATTAACAATATATATAACCATTAGATAATAATAATAAAACTAAAAGACAAGACATGACTTAATCAAGGGGCATGACCATTCACCACCATGGCTAGTCATTGTGTACAAGTATACTGTCACATGGCATTGCATCATATCTATCTCATTCCTTCATTTTTCTATTATATATTAATTGCCCTTTATGGATTTCAACTCATTTTCCTTATGTTGGATATCCAGATAATGAACTATCGTTCATTACATTGTTACTAGAGTGTTTATGAACCAGATTGGTTCATTACATTGATTAGAGAGCCAAGTTTGATCTTGGACTTTAGCTACTCTTTTTATTAGACAATGTGTGTTTTGAATTTTGGCCACATAATTTTTAGGGTCTCTTTGACTCTGGGTCTTTGACCATTTAAATATTAGAAGTTACATTGAAGATCTTTTTTTTTGGTTGCAAAATTTGAAGAATAGAACCAAAAACCAAGAACGATCATGAGCATAAAATATCTAAAATACTGAGAAGATCAATTTTGCTCCTTCCACAAAATTTAGTTGACAAACTCAAATCGGGAGACTGTAAGTTGATGCTAGGAAATATCCAGGAGAAATCATTGAACAAAATGGTAAGTTCTAAACACTGTGAAAAACCCTGCATATGACAGGGAGCTCTATGCCTTGGTTCAAGCTGTTAAGAAGTGGAGGCACTAATCACCAGCCGCTGCAGTATTTGCAGGCCCGAAGTAAGCTATAACAAATATGGCACTGCAAGTGGATGGGATTTTTGCAAGAATTCCATCTATTCATTAAATACAAGAAAGACAGTACAAACAAGCTGGCAAACATGCTCTCAAGGCCACTTACAACCAAGATCACAGCTTTGGGTACTGTTATGCATATGGATCCTTTCACCAATGATGCATATAAGGAGGAATACATAGAAGATGAGGACTTCAAGGAGGTGTTTCAGAAGCTACAAGGCCAATTCCATGTAGAAGAAGGTGACAACAAGGTTGTCTGTCATTTCCAGGATGGGTTACTTTACGAGCTGGACAAGCTCCGTGTTCCAAAAGTTGAGAGATTGCAACTCATGAGAAAGGCTCATACCTTTGAAGTTGTAGGGTATTTTGGTGTTGGGAAGAAAATTGCCAACTTATAAAGGTATGTGTATTGGCCTATAATGCAAGAAGATGTACCTTGGTTTATTAGAGGATGCATACTTTGTTGTACAAGCAACCTTGGTAAAAGAAAGCAAGGTCTATACCATCCCTTACCTATTCTTGTGAGTCCATGGGTAAACATCTCCATGGATTTTGTGGGTGGTCTGCTAATCACTAGGAAGGGACATGACTATTTATTTGTGGTAGTTGATAGATTCAACAAGATGTGCATTTTTATGCCTTGTAAAAAGGACAAGAAGCAGCAAACATGTTCTTTGAACATGTCTGGGTGCACTTTGGGATACCAAGGAGCATCATCTTAGACAGGGATACCAGATTTTTCAATGCATTTTCGACTACACATTGGGAGAAGATGGACGCTAAGTTGAAGAGATCTACAATATTCCATCCATAGACAGATGGGTAGGCAGAAGAGTCAGCAAGATTTAGGTGCAACTTTTGAGGGGTTACAATCAAAAGCATTCGAAGACATGGGATAAAAATATGATCTACATCCAATACTTCTATAACATAGTAGTTCACACTTCCATTGGTAGGTCCCCTTTTGAAACTTGTTTTGGATATTTGCCACCTTCACTTCTATATGTTGTTTATGGACATCAAGGCAGGGTGAGGGAAGACACCATGGGTGAAGCATTAAGAGCTGAAAAATTCATTGTTAAGATTAGGAAAATCCATTTGCAAGTACAAGAGACATTGAAGAGGTCACAGGAAAAGTACAAGGTGAGACATGACCAACACACGGTTGAGAATAATTTCAACCGTGACAAAAACAAATTGCTTCTTACTGCAAAAAAGATATGGAAGTGCTATGAAGTAGTAGCAATTAGTGTAGATGGCTTCTGTGTAGGGTTAGCAACCTTATTGCACATCCCCCTTAGGTGTTACTTTAGGACATCATAGAGATGAAGATAACCATTTCAACGAAACTTTCTAGAAAAGGCTCTAAGGAGAGTGGCATTATCACCAATGTGTATGGCCCCAACATCCCCGCACACAAATTGGTCTTCGTTAATACCATACAAGAAATGAGAGGCTTGCGAAGTGCTTAACCATGGCTCATAGGAGTCAACTTCAACATGATCACTTGTCTCATTAAAAAAAGGGGAGAATTGCGATGACTGGAAGAAGACAGTTAAACTTTAGGGAACCCATTGAGGAGTTAAGACTCGTGGATATTAGATACTAGATTGTTTCCATACTTGGAATAACAGGGGAAGAAGACCAAAATAGATTACAGCCCAGTTTGAGTGTTTGTAAGTCTTAGAAACATTACTACAACATGTGGTCATAGTGGTGGTAGAGATCTTGCCAAGTATAGGGTTGGACTATTGGCTTATTCGCATGAAATGGGATAACTCTGGTACTCCAATTCTCAAGCCCTTTTGGTTTGACAAATGTTGGTTCATGCATCCATGTGTTCGAGACAACATCAAAGAGTGGTGGGAGGAGCTAGGAGTGATAGGCTCAAAGATGTATGCTTTTCAACAACCTTTGAAGCATCTAAAACAAAGGTTGAAGTTATGGAACAAAGACGTCTTTGGGAATAGTTTCAAGCACAAAAAGTGTTAGAATTTTAATGTTTCCAATATGATTATGTTAGATCTTCAAACAATTTGCATTACATCACAATAATCATATGCAATAGGATCACTGAAAGAAAGACAAGCACAACAACACAAAAAGAACACAAAGATTTTCATCTGGGAAACCACAAGGGAGAAAACCTAACGATTTCTTTAGTATAGATTTTGTCACCAAGAACAATGCCAAACCAAGAGATGATAAACCCCAAAGACAATGGCAACTTCTTCTTCTCTCCAGTGAACCTCTTCTCTCTCTCTCTTGTGCACTTGCTTGAGTTGAGTGTGTGTCCAAATGAGAGGTGTGCCCTCTTTTTCTTATAATTTTATACTCATCGAGTGACCTTTTTATCTAACTAGGCCGACTTGTTACTCTTATAGGGCTGACTTGTTTAGGGAGACTCAAAATGTCATTTATATAATATTTCTTGTGGGTACTATTGACCCGACTTACAACGGAAGGGTTACATTGATTCTTACAAAAACTTTTACATGACCAAGTACATCAATAACATCTCCCGGAGGGGGTACAACAATAATACAATAAAAGTTCAATAAGAATATCTTTCAAAGTTACATTCTTCAACAAAAAGAACTTGAAAATCAATTGGGAAAACATTCAACAACAAATCTAGTGGAAGGTTGAACAACAAATCTAAAGATGCAAGAGGAAAATCTACAAGATCAATTAGATATTAGAGCACAACATGAAGAGATCCTTTGGAGACAGAAGTCAAGATTGTGTTGATTGAAAGGAGATACAAATAGTTGATTTTTTCACAACTCCATGATAAATTGAAGGCGTGACAAAAATTACATCTTTGAAAAATGAGCATGGAGAAAAGTTAGAAGCGCATGCAACATGTATGCATTGAGGAGTTAGGATCATACTATAATCAACTCCTATTAGAACCATAGGAAGATAGAATGGAGGCATTCCGAACCATCATAGACTAAATCCCTTCTATAGTTTCAAAGAACTAGATTGTGGCCCTCATGTAAGAGATTCCTCATATATCTAAGAAGATGATGAAGGACATGTTCGATTTTGTGGTTAGCCTCTACCAGAGTGAACATAAATAGAAAGATGATATTGCAGAACAAACTTAAAGTTATAGAGACGACCAAGTCAGACATAGTTATCAGTTACTTGTTGAAGGTCATGCAAACTCGTGATCAACTTGCAACAATTGGGGAGAAGATTGAAGATGTGGAGTTAGTGAACTTGGTACTAAATGGATTTTCAATTTCATGGGAAACATGTGTCTAGGGCATCTGTGCTCGTGGGCAACTTCCTTTCTTTGAAAAACTGTGGGATGACTATATCTAGGATGAGACTCGAATGGAGTCAAAGGAAAACAAAAAGGGTGGTGACAATAACCAAGCCCTATTTTAACAGATAAAGAAAGGTAGAGGTAAAGGACCTAGCAAGGTTAAGGAAAAGAACGTGTCAACCTCACAACTAGGGAAGAAGGGCTTGACTAAAGTCAAGTGCATCATTTGTCATAAGCTCATGCATTATGCATCACAGTGTCCAGACAAGGAGAAGAGCAAAAAAAAACATTAGCAGAAGCAAGTGGCAACATTTGTAGAAACTTAAATGAACAAGTTTGCCACCAAGTTCAAGAAGAGGATGTTATGTGGATAGTGGGGTATTTGGTATATTCCATCAACTAGGTAGTGTTTTGCAATTTGAAAAGAGCACAACTCAAGGGTTCATGTAGAGCTTGGAGATGATACCAAGTACCTAGTAGTAGAAATCGATACCATTTCCTTCTAACTCTAGCTAAGTACTCTTTAGACTTTGATGATGTTTTGTTTGTTCAAGGTCTCAGGAAGAATTTGCTTTCAGTTTTGGTTATGTAGTAGAGTATAAGAACAAGCATGTCTTTATCATGTTGAAGGAATATAGCCTTGAAGTGACATAAGTGATAGGGGCTAGAGAAGGCAATCTATATAGGTTATAGAGTGAACTTGTCTGAGCCCTAGTTCATAATAGTGACAAGTTGTGCAGTTGTGGCACAAGAGGATGGGGCACTTGCATCATAGGGTATTTCCTATTATGAGGGGGATAGTCACATGACTTCGAGAGTTCAACATTGAGTAGCAATGAGTATGCAAAGAGTGTGCGCTTGGCAAGCATGCCAAGGCTGCTTGCCCAGGAAATGAGAATAGGTCTAAGGAGATTCTAGACCTAGTGCATTCAGATGTTTGTGAATTGATGTCAGTGGCATCAATTTTAGGAAGCATGTATTATGTTTCCTTTATTGATGATTTCTCTCACAAGACTTGGATCTACTTCTTAAAGACCAAGGATGAGGTCTTTAGCAAGTTTTAAGTGTTTAAATCTCTAGTCGAGAATTAGTTAGGAAAGAAGATCAAGGTCTTGAGATCGAATAATGGGGGTGAGTATACTTCCAAGGAGTTCGAGGGTTCCTGCAAGGAGGCAAGAATCAAGAGGGAGCTAACTGTCTTGTACAAGCTTCAAAAGAATGGGGTTGTAGAGTGGAAGAATCGATCCATCATAGGGGTTTCAAGGTTCATGATTCATGACCCAGGATTTGCTGATGTTTCTATGGACATAAGCATGCAACACAAAAGTCTACATTCAGAGTAGGTGTCCTCATAGGATCTTGGAGGGTAAGACATCAGAGGAGGCATTCATTGGTGTGAAGCCAAAGGTGAGTCATTTCTGCATCTTTGGTTGTCTAATTTATATCTATGTACCACTAGAGAAGAGGACCAACTTGGAGCCTTCCAACATGAAGGGTTTATTTGTAGGTTACAATGAGACTTCAAAGGCCTACATGGTCTACATTCCAAAATAAATGAAGATAGTGGTAAGTGGGGATGTAAAGTTTGGGGAATACTTTGCATCTAGGAAGTCTCCTGAGCCTATTCTAGTGACGGAGGATGAGTAGCCTGAAGCTCCAAAGGTTGACTCAAGATCAGTAGTGACTTCCAATTTAGGGCAACGTTCTTCAGGCAAAGAGGAGGAGCCAAAAGCTCCTTCTAGTTCTATCAGGAAAACTTGATGGTTCAATTAGACATTGAGGGATGCTCAAAGAGTTTTTTTGAGACTACTAGGAGCACACACATGGAGAGCATACCTCCGGAGAAGTTTCCAACTACACGGCATTGATGAGAAGCATCATAGATTTCGAGTCTTCTAGTTTTCTCTAGGCAGCAAACTAGTAGGTTGGCAAGATGCCATGGTGGAGGAGTACACCTCCATCATGAATAATGATGTATGGGAAATAGTGCTAAGTCAAGAGGGGAAGTTAGTAGTGAGTTCCAAATCACTCTACAAGATTAAGCATGCAACATATGGTGGCATTAAGAAGTTCAAAGTGAAGTTTACGGTGAGAGGGTTCTACCAAAAAGAGGGCATGGACTATGAGGAGATTTTTGCTCAAGTTTCCAAGCACACTTTCATTAGAGCAATTATGTCTTTAGTCTCAGTTATGGGATGTAGGATTCATTAGATGGATGTGAAGACAACTTTCCTCAATGGGGTAATTGAGGAAGAACTATATGTAGAGTAGCCTCAAGGCTTTGAGGAAGAAGTGTACATAGAGTAGCCTCATGGCTTTTAGGTAAATGGGAAAAAGTCCCATGTTTGTAGGATTAAGGTCTTGTATGGACTCAAGCATGCACTGAGATCATCGTATTCCAGGATGGATGGATACTTGCAAAGTGTGGGATTCACCAAAAGTGTAGATCCTAATTTATATTATATATTTGTTTGGACTGATCTGGTAAATGTTGGTGTTATATCTTGATGACTTTTTTCTTACACGTGTAGAGAAGTTCATTGCAGGGTGCAAAGCAAATATGGTAGTTGAGTTTGAGACGAAGGATATTGGCATGATGCATTACTAGGGTTTGAAGTTTTAGCAAAGACTAGGGGAGATATTCCTTGGGTAGGGTAATATGCAATTGAGATCCTAAAGAGGTTTCGAATGGAGGATTGCAAACTTATGGCCACACCTATGATCATTAATATGAAGGTGGCAACTTTAGATTCTGAGTTGGACCCTACCTTTCACAGATAACTAATAGGTTCTTTGATTTATTTGGTCAACACTAGCTATATATAGTTTTTGCAATGAACACCTTGAGTCAATTTACAGTGGAGCTGAGGCAGGAGCATTATGTAGCAGCAAAGCATGTACTTAGATATTTGACGGGCATAATGGAGTATGGTTTGAGATATCTTGGAGATGGTGAAGTGAAGTTACAGGGGTATACAAACTCAGATTAGGTAGTTAGTGCAACAAACAAGAAGAGCACCTTAGGGTGTCGATTTAGCTTGGGATTGGGTATGATATCCTTGTTCAGCAAGAAACAGACGTCTGTGGCACTTAGGTTAGTAGAGGCAAAATACATGGTAGCCATTTATTAGTTGTGAAGCCATCTGGCTTTGCAAGTTACTTGCAGGGTTGTTTGATTAGGAGTTGGATCCAACAGTGATTTGCTGTGATAATTAGAGTTATATCTATTGCCGCCTTTCACACACCTAGGGGGGACGTGGCAGAAATCTTCAAGCCACTCGGTGTGTCCTTGGGGGTAAGTCTGAAGTCAAGGCTGTCACCTTGTTCTTGACTCCTCCGTTTAGGCTCAACTCCTAGCGAAGCCAAGGGGGGTAGACCCTATTAAGTTACTAAGGCTAATTACTTTAGTACGATGGTATTAAATTGAATAAGTTGCTTAGGAGTTTGAAATTAACAATTGAGAACCACAGATAACAAGATGAAAAATAAACACAAGTAAGCACAATGCTGTCACACAATATAAATATCGAAAGAAGTAAACAAATAACCAGTGCCTTAAAATGGAGTCGCAAAATGATTAAATGTGCTTGCATGTGCTTGGAGTGAATGTTTTGCAATTGTCTCTTGGTACGTTTTAAGTTAATATGAAAAATGAGTGGATTAAATTAGGCGAGGGGGGACTCCAGATATACTCGAGGGGTACTTGGAGTATGTCCAAAAATAAAACCTTCATGACTACCCGCAAGGTGTTTGTGGGCTGGATGGAGTCTCGGAGACTATGTTCATAATACACCCGTTAGGGTGTAACAGAGATCGGCTCCTCGAGGTCACTTTCCAGTTGTTCCCACTTCTTTGGGTATTTTGCCACCGCTTACGGTTTGTTCAAGGCGTTGGATTTTCTCCTGATGGTGGTTAATTGGGGAAAGTGAAACCTAATTAATCTAGTCACTCACGTTGCTTTTGATGCAGCTTGACTGATCGAACGAACTGTAGCCAAAACGCAGAGCATACACATCGGAGTCTTTGTAATTTTTAGTAAATTTTATTCAATGTGTTTTTATTAGAAAGAAAACCCTCCAGGAACCTCTTTCGGTCCAACTGGACCTCAATCAAGGAATCAAGGAGGGGGTTGATTTTAATTGATTGCTTGCAAAAATTAATAGTGAATAATGAAGCAGCAAAAATAAAACAAACCACAGGTTCTCTAATTAAATCTACCACGATCCTCTTTCACCTTTCGGTTCAATTGGGTATTAAAGTTACTTTGATTTTATAATATGGAAGATATAATTAAAGTAATCAAAGTACACTATTTTGCATAAATAAAACTAATCTAGAGCAAAAAATAGGAAAAATGCAAAAAAAGGAAAAAAGGCGCGAATCTCCCCAGGGGGGATGGGGAATGGGCTCGAAAGAGCCTATTTGAATTTTTTTTTTATTACCAGCGGTTATAATATCAGCAAACTGATATAATGCCTCTTGGTTCTTATACAGAACGAACCCAAGAGCTTACAAAGTGCAAAAATTAATGATTTCGGAAAATGGGGAGACCCTTGGGGGGTTCCAGATGGCTCAAAAGTCACTTTTCAGACAGCACCTCCTCCTCTTTTCTGTTATACCTGCTAAAAACCAGCAAGCTTATTAAACTTAAATATGCCCAAAAGCACTTCGAAAGTACCTTTTTGGGTCAACACACTTTTAACCGAAAACAACTAAGTTAAAACTAGTTAAAAAAAAGGTGGAAAAAGGAACCAAGGAAAGCAAGCTTTCCTTGGGATCTTGGCTTGCCTTTTGGGTAGCAAATATGATGTGCACTGATTGTTGGATTTATCTTTTAAATTATGAAAGAGAAATCTAATGCATGCAAGCTACAAATTTTCTTTAATGCCACGCAAAAATGACTATTTCCTTAAAGCTAGATCTAGAATGCTTATGAAATCTTTTTTAAGAACAAGATCTAGATTATGAGCTTTAAGAAGATAGATCTATGTTAACTTGCACTCTAAGATGATAGATCTAAACAAATCAAAGCTATGAACCAAGTAACCAAGTAGATTTTAAATTTTAAGAGGAGAAAGAGAAGAAGGCAAGCTTGTAGCTGTGAAGATCAACCGGAGACCTCCCGATGGAAGCAGTTGGACTATGTAGCATGAAAAAGTGAAGATGATGAGGAACAAACTTGTGTAAGACCTTCTCCACGGAAACCTGTAACTAGCACACATAACACTTGCAAAGAGATTTGTGAGATCTAATGATATACATACAAAAAGACTAGAGCAGCATCATAATAAACTTATTGAAAATGCTAGATCTTGATCTTTACATACATATGAACAATAGAATCTAGAAATAAACTTATTTAAAGACTCTTTCCTTTCGATTGGGAGCAATCCCGACAAGGTTAGATTCACAAATCAAACAAGAATAAAAATGCACCAAATACAGGTTACCTCAAGCATGAGCAACAACATTCATCCAACTGAATTCCTTACACCATCTAGCCTCCAAAGCTTTTCTTTATTCACAGTGAAAAATATAGCAACATTACAATAGCAACAACTCTTCAATCCAACTCTAACTAGCTTGGAAAGGAGGAAACTGTGCTTTATTTATAGCAAAAAATGAAACCCTAGCCCAGAGGGGGCGCAATTCCCAAGGAGAGAGGGATTGCAGCTGCATGAGGAGTCAAGCTGAGCTTGATCTAAGTCTAACTGAGTCTGATTTGAGTCTAATTGAGTGTAACTGACAATCGGAGTGCTGATCGGACTGACACATCAATCGGTTAACTGAAACATCAACCAAACCACATCTAGATGAGCCCACACATGTGGAGGAGAGAGAGAGGCCGCAAATCCCAAGGATGCATGCTATGGCCCTCTTTAGCCCATATCAACTCCTTCAATCAAGGCATGGTCAGCTCTAGTCAATCCAAAGCCGATGAGACTGATTTCAGTCAAATTGGAGCAAATGCCACTGATTTAGGAATTTGGATTTCTCCATTATTTAATTAATTTATCAATTAAAATAATCAATATTTGATTTTTAGGGTTTTTTGACCTGAATGATGGGAAAATCACTCAAAACTTAGGAAAAATGGGTTTATGGGTTTACCGGGTGCTCTGAATTAGAAAATGAGCACCCCCATGACTGAAACTGACTTTTAACCCCACTTTTATTACAAGACCAATTTTTCCAATTAGACTATTAAAAAATAGCCTAAGTTTTGTGGAAAAATTAAAATTAAAAAATAAAATAAAAACAAAACCTAGGGGGACTTAGCACATGTTTATATGACTCGACCATAATGCCTAGCATGTTTATACATTGACACACAGACTCTAATGACCTCAATAGGCCTAAATGCCAAGACGACCACCCCAACTTAGGAGGTATTGAGTGAAAAACTCATAAATTATCAGTCATTTATTCAACAACCAATAATAACCAAGGGAAAAAGCACTTTGGTCTGATCAAATTGACAAATAAAGTCCAAGAGACCGAGTCTTTTACAGACACTACGATGCTAGAACATTTTATTACAACTCCCCCAAGGGGGTATGAACATGTGGTAGATAAAAAAACGCTTCCCAGAAGCGCTTCTGAAGGTCTTCTGAAGTCCGAACAAATCATCTTTGTCCGGTTCACTAGGCTTACTTGATAACACCAACTAAGTACAACTTAGGTGGTAACAATATCAAATTCTCTAAGAATCTAGTAATCTGTGACATATCCAAAGTTTATTTCAAACACATAGAGATCAAATATCACTTCATATAAGACATGATTCAGAAGGGAGCAGTAAAGATCCAATATATACCTATATTTCAGCATGTTGCTGATATTTCGACCAAGCCCTTAGCAAAAAGGAAGTTTGAGGCATTCATAGACAAAATTGGATTGGTTCAAAATTCCTTCCTTGCTAAGAGGGAGTGTTGAGAAATATAGCTCGGACAGAAACTTCTTGCACATGTTTCAATGTGAATGTGCAGGAAGTGGTTCAAGATATTTCAAAAGTAACCAGTTAGGAAAAGTGGGTAATAATTCTATTTTATAATTCACTTTATGAAAAAGTGAAAAGTCTTATGTTTTGTAGTTGAGTCTAATAAAGTGTATTTAATACTTTAATGACTCAGACTATGATTTAATTTCAACCCTATATCTCAAGATGAGATTAGGTTTTCAGACAAAGTTTAAAGACATACAAGATAGAGAGATCCTGACAGATTATTCTTGGACAGAGGAAGAGTGACCATAAGAGAGAGCGGGGTGCATCATACTGGACGAGAAGAGGCCGTATAGCAGCAGATGAACAGCAGTCTTACAACAGGCCATACAGCTGCTGTCTTTTTCCTTTGCAGGCTATAGTTTCTCAGTAGGCAGTAGTAGTAAGTACACCTCAGTTTGGGTTGGTTTATACAACTGTACAGTTGCTAGTTTTTGCATTCCATGGAGGTAGCCTTGCAAGCTTTGATTAATGGGATGATAAACTGGTTTTGAAGGAAAAAACATCTGTTTATGTCTGTAGTTGATTTAAATTTTAGACATCCACAATTTACTTTTCTAGTTATTGTGTGATTGTTGCTATTTTCAGAAGTTAAAATCCTGTGATTAAGTAAATTCAGTTTGATTTGTTTGACTGAAAACACAAGGGCAGCAGTCATCTAGGCTAGGAAATTTTATCACTGTGGTTCAAGATACACTATGAAATTGATTGATCAAAGTCAATTATGTTATCCTGCATTTGATTTACCACTATTTCTAGATTTTAGTTAATGCTTAGTTTGGAGGCTTGGGGTCTATTAGAATTGCCCAGTTGTCTTTGCCCTTGGGTCACAGGGAAATCTTTCTAACTGAAACAATCTTTTTGTGCTGTAAGCAAGTTAGTAATTTAATCATTTCCTTTACTACATATTTAGTGCATGTAGCCTTGTTAATACTTGCTAACAATGTTGCAGTTTATGGTTAGTATGTATGTATGTACTTCTTTACACACACATGGTTACCATGTACAAATTTGGATTTGTAAGATTTGGAAAAAAATGCATGGGAAAAATCCAATTTTAAAAAAGTTTGAAAGTAAGCATGTCATTGATATGAAAAACCATACCATTGACATTTACAATCTTTTGGAGAGCATGTCTGAAAGTGCTCCTGACAGAGAGAGACCTCATAAAACACTTGATTTACCAAACATTTTGGGTTTCCATGTTATAAACTCAAGTGCATTTTTATTTATAATTAATAAATTAAAATTTTAAAGTTAAAATGTTATTTTTTTTGCCCTATAGAGTTTTGGTATGGTAGGAATCAATCGGGAAGAACCTCATCCGAATCAAATTCTTGGCCAAATTTCCATATGGAAGGGATTGTTATAAATCAATTGAGAAGAACCTCATCTGAATCAAATTCTTGGCCAAATTTCCATATGGAAGGGCCCAATTCGAAAGAATTCCGCTACTAATGTACACACACATGAAGGCATGATGATGTTTTTAATTTATGATTTATCTTTCTAGCTAAATCTATGATTGTGTGTTCTATATGGAACAGTTACTTTTTCTAATTATTACATTTCTTGGCATGAATTAATTGAGAAGAACCTCATCTGAATCGAATTCTTGGCCAAATTTCCATTGGAAGAGCCCAATTCAAACAAATTCTGCTACTAATGTACACAGTGCACACACATGAAGGCATGATGATGTTTTTAATTTATGATTTATCTTTTTAGCTAAATCTATGGTTGTCTGTTCTATAGTGAACTGTTTCTTTTTCTAATCATTACATTTCTTGGTATCCTTAGGTGGTCGAAGTCTCGACATCAAAGACTGGAAAGCATGGCCATGCAAAATGTCATTTTGTAGCCATTGATATATTTAATGCAAAAAAGCTTGAAGATATCGTTCCTTCCTCTCATAACTGTGACGTAAGAAAAGAGTCCAATCATTTCTTGACAGCATCAATTTCCCTGCAATTGTATCGATTTACAATAACTTACGATTATTGTTTCATATCACAGGTTCCAGAGGTCATTCGCACTGATTTCCAACTCATTGACATTTCAGAGGATGGCTTTGTATGTGATTTGTTAAGAGACTGCATTTAAATGGGTTCTACCGGCAATGATTGTATTTGTGTTTGGGTTCTTCAAAACAGTTCTAATTGTTGTTTTTGGTTACAGCTGAGCCTGCTTACAGATAGCGGAGACACCAAAGATGACCTACGTCTTCCAAATGATGACCAGCTTGTTTCTCAGGTGATTACTAAGATCTTTTGTTAGTAATAAGTATTATCAGTAAGCTTTTTTCCGTGTGAACTGAGGTTTCTTTTCTCTTTTCCTTTGATTTCATATATAGTAGGAAAAAACTTTGTACTTGTTGCCGCCTTTCATGCACCTGGAGGGGAACGTCGCAGAAATCTTCAAGCCACCTGGTGTGTCCTTGGGGGCAAGTCTCGAGTCAAGGCTGTCACCTTGTTCTTGACTCCTCCGTTTAGGCAAACTCCTAACGAAGCCAAGGGGGGTAGACCTTGTGAGTTACTAAGGCTGGTTACTTAGATGATGATGGTATTAAAAGAGTAAGTTTTTTAGGAGTTTTGATTTAACAATTGTAAACAACAAATAACATGATGAGATAATTGCAGGTAAGCACGAAATGACACCCAATCACATAAAGATTGAAAGAAATAAACAGTTGACCAGTGCCTTAAAATGGAGTCAGAAATAATTAAGAGTGCTTACAAGTGCTGGAGTGAATGTTGTGCAATTGTATCCTGGTACGTTTTAAATTAATGTGAAAAGATGAGTGAATTAAATTAGGCGGGGGGACTCCAGATATACCCAGGGGGTACTTGGAGTATGTCCAAAAGTAACAACTGCTACGGCTACCTGCAAGGAATGTGTGGGCTGAATGGAGTCTCTGAGACTGTGTTCATAATACACCCGCCAGGGTGTAACAGAGATCGGCGCCTTGAGGTCACTGTCCAGATGTTCCCACTTCTTTTGGGTATTTTTCCACCATTTATGGTTTAATTGAGGTGTTGGATTTTCGCCTGAGGTGGTTAATTGGGGAAAGTGAATCCTAATTATTCTAGTCATTTGCGTTGGCTTTTGATGCAACTTGACTGATTGAACGAACCGCAACCAAGTGCAGAGCATACACACCGGAGTCTTGTCAATTTTAGTAAATTTTTAAGAGCGTGTTCTTATTAAAAAGAAGACCCTCCGGGAATCTCTTTCGGTCTAAGTGGACCTCAATCGGGAAATCAAGGAGGGGTTAATTTTACCACTTGCATGTGAAAAATAACAATGAAAATAGAATCAGAAATACACAACACCGGTTTTCTAATTAGTCCTACCACGATCCTCTTTCACCTTTCGGTTCAATCGGGGATTTGTGGGTAAGTATTAGTATTACTTTGATTTCAAAATATGGAATAATGAAAAATGTTATCAAAGTATACAATCATGCATGACAAGACTAAACTAGAGCAAAGAAGGGAAAAATGCAAAAAAAATGAAACAGACGCAAATTCCCCCTGGGGGGATGGGGAGTGGGCTCGAAAGAGCCTACTCGAAGTTATTTTATTATTATTATTAAGGGTTACAATAATCAACAAATTAATTTGCACTTTGATCCTTGTTATCTGGGATCCAAAGGCTTACAACAAGCTAAAATAAAATCACAGCGGTGGGGGAAGCCTCCGAGAAGCTTCGATTCACCCAAGAGTCGGAAAACGGGCAGAGTCTCCTTCTCTTTTTTGTTAAACCTGCTAAAAAACAGCGAGCAATTAAAATCAAATGTGCCCAAAAACACTTTAAAAGTGTTTTGGGTCACCGCACTAATTACCGGAAAAAAACTAAGTTAAAAATTGTTAAAAAGGGCTAATCTAGTTTTGCAAAAGGGAACCAAGGAAAGCAAACTTTCCTTGGGATCTTGGCTTGCTTTTTTGGCAACCAATGTGATATGCACTTTTCTTGCAGAATTTGAAACTTTAAAGAACAAAACAAAGGAAAACTACCTTATGAGCAAGCTACAAGTTTCTTTTATAATGCTTGCAAAAAGAGGGTAATTTCAACTAGATCTCTTCAAATATAACTTTGCATGCAAAATAGAACTGAGATCTAAACTTAGGAAATGATCTTACTAACTAGATCTATATGTGATTTTCTTAATGAGATAGATCCAAGCAATAAGATTCTTAAATGGTAACCAATTTGAAGAAAATTTAAATTTTGAAGGAGGAAGAGGAAAAGAGAAGTGCTTGTTGCTGAAACAGATTTGCAAAAGAAACTTGTCAGTGAAGCACCGAGGGGCACAATTTTCGCAATCTTTATTGGAAAACCAATGGAATCAAACTTGAACCACAACTCTTCCAATCACGACAAACCTGCAAGCTAAACAACTAATCCTGCAAACAAAACCATTAAATTTGAGGGTACATATGAGAAATAGATGACATAGCATGAAAATAATCTTATTTAGCATGCAAATATTAGCTCATTCAAACATATGTAGCAAAATAGGAGTAAGTAAACCTACTTACAATGATTTATTCCTATAATTCCAATAATCATTCAAGCAGACAACAATTTAATGCAAAAATTGAAAAAATAGCAGTTCACCTCAAAAGCAACATGATAATGATGATCCACACATGAAAAGTACTCCACAATTTAGCCTCCAAAGCTTCTCTTTATTTCAACAAAAAGGATGATCAATACAACATTATACAATAGCAAGCCTTTCTTCCCTGCTCTAACTAGCTTGGAAGAGGAAAAAGCTGTTTTATTTATAGCCAGATTGGCCAAGAGGGGCGCATGCCTGATTGAAAGAGAGACTGAACCTGACAAAGAGTCAAGCCAAGCCTGATCTGATGGTGAACTGAGTCTGATCTGATGATGAGCTGAGTCTAAGTGACGATGAACTGAGTCTAGCTGGACTAGAATTGCAAATCAGAGTGACACCTCACCTAGTGAACTGAGTCTGATCTGATGATGAACTGAGGTTGATATGATGATGAACCGGGTCTAATCTGATGATGAACCGAGTCTAACTGAACTAGAACTGCAAAGCGAAGTGACACCTCACTCAGTGAACTGAACCAACCAACAAACAACTCCTAGCTTGATCCACACGTGTGGAGGAGAGAGAAAGGAGGGCGCAACCCTAGATCTGCATGAGCCAGTTAAGCTCCTCTTCAACCCACATCATGCCTTTAGTCAAGGAGTGGGAACTCTCGGTCAATCTGAAGCCAATGAGACTGACTTTAGTCAAAACGGAGCAAAATCCACTGATTTAGGAATTTGGATTTGCTCCATTATTTAATTAATTTTTAATTAAATTAATTAATATTTGATTTTTTTTGGATTTCTCAACTGAGTGATGGAAAAATCACTCAAAACTTAGGAAAAGTGGGTTTATGGGTTTAACGGGTGCTCTGAGTTAGAAAATGAGCACCCCCATGACTGAATCTGACTTTTAACCCCACTTTTATTACAAGACTAATTTTTCCAATTAGACTATTAAGAAATAGCCTAAGTTTTTGTGGAAAAATTAAAATTAAAAACTAACAAAAACAAAACCTAGGGGGACTTAGCACATGTTCATATGACTCGATCATAATGCCTAGCATGTTTATAGTATATACATTGACACACAGACTCTAATAACCTCAATAGGCCTAAATGCCAAGCTAATCACCCCAACTTTGGAGGTATTGAATGAAAAACTCAGAAATTATCAGTTGTCTATTCAACAACCAATAATAACCAAGGGAAAAAACACTCTGGGCTGATTGGATTGACAAATAAAGTCCAAGAGACCGAGTCTTTTACAGACACTACCATGCTAGAACATTTTATTACAACTTCTGCAAGGGGGTATGAACATGTGGTAGATAAAAAAAACACTTCCCAGAAGCAAGTCTGAAGGTCTTCTGAAGTCCGAACAAATCATCTTTATCCGGTTCACCAGGCTCACTTGATAACACCGACTAAGTACAACTTAGGTGGTAACAGTACTATCAAAGAAAAAAATATTGCTGACTTTGTCCACATTTTAAAAGTGGTTGGATAAACAACCATCTTCTTTACTATGGTAGATGGTTGACCAACATGTCCAAAGCTGATAAAAGTGAAAAATTTTAACTTGATCGTTTCATCAACACATCATGTTCATTCTCTTGTCATATTTGACTTAGTTTTTCCAACCGATTAAAATTCAAAGAAGAATGGTGAAGGAAATGAGGAAAACAAAGGTGGTTGCAGAATCTGACATGAACATATGCGTGATATGTCTTATGCTGCTTTTCTTGAATTTTTGTAGTTTTTATCCCCTCTTTCTAAATGGATTGATTTCAATTGTTTTTGTGGGTCCATATATATATATACTTTTTCTTTACCTGATCATGGTTACAATGGTTTTATATTAGCATTATATGTTAATAGTAGGCTTGTTACTTTGTCTTCAGATTAAGGATGGCTTTGCAGAAGGAAAGGATTTGATTGTGACTGTGATGTCTGCCATGGGGGAGGAGCAGATATGTGCTCTCAAAGACATTGGGCCCAAATAATCTGGAGGGAATATTAACAAGGAAATTGTTTCGTACTCACTGTTTTCTCGTTATATAATGATTTTCTCCTGAAAACAACAAACTTTAATCTAGAAAATATAAGTTGTACAGGAAATGGGTAGGTGATATTTTCAGCAACATTATCAGGTTATGATATTTTTGCTGTCTTCAACAACACTTCATGACATTAATGTTTTTTCGACTTTGGACTCTCTAGTTGATTCTGGAGAGAGACTGAAAGCTGTGGGCTTCATTATATCATACAAGGATATTTGGTAACCAAGTACTGTACCTTATTTTGCTACTCTTATATCTTTTGACTATGTGTTGCATGTGGGCCTAAAAGTTAAGAAGATGTGTTTCCTCCTAGTAGGTCACATGTTCAAATCTGGATTGGGGTAGGGTATCTGCATCTCTGTAGACTGTAGCAATCAAATTGCTTTGTAGAGGGGGCCCCTTGTCTCACTAATGGGGTCTCAGACACCAATTTAATGTCTAGCTAGGCTGTGATTATTATTTTTATGAAGGCTTGTTTTTTAGAATTGCTGGTTTGATTAGTTTTTGACACCCATAATGAAGTATATATAATAAGTATGCATTTTCTTCTCAATTTGTTGGTTGATGCCATCTACATTTAGTATTTACTGTTTTTCTTCATAACATGTTTGGCTGCTCACACTTGTGTTGTCTATGAACTAATAATTGTGATTCTGATAAGCTTTGTTGCTTCATGACGTGTGGTTTTCTGTTTTAATTTTATTTCAAATTAAGATGTTTTGAAGTAGAACGAAGTCCTCCATGTTTATCAAGGGATCAAATTTGAGGAAATTATGATCCTACAGTCTTAGTTTGTACTATGTAGTATGCTGTCAGACTTGCCACTGCATACTTTATTTTTTCCAATTTTCAAATAGGCCACTTGCCCTCCTGGGTCAGAGGACTAGGGATTGATGTGATGTTGAATAGCATAAAATCAGCGGGAGTGTGTTAAGATCTTTGCATTTAGTTCTAGTGGTGTTGAGATCTTTGCATGTATTTCTAGTTTTCATCTGAATGCGCTGTTTCCAAAGATTTTGAACAATACTCCTGTTCTTTGCTTCAATTATAGAATTCTATAGCGGATGACATCAGATGAGTGAATTGACAATTTGGAGATTGAGAAAAGTTCATAATGGAAAGGCAGTATCCTTAGTCCACTTTGGTCAGAGGACTAGCGTAGATGTGATCTTGAATATCGTAAAGTCAGTTGGGGAATGTTAAGAGTTTTGCATGTATTTATCGTTTTCATCTGAATGCGCTGTTTAGAAAGATTCTGAGTAGTATTCATGTGCCCTTTGCTCCAATTATAGAATGCTATAGC
Organism: Pseudotsuga menziesii; assembly: GCA_001517045.1. NCBI lineage: Eukaryota > Viridiplantae > Streptophyta > Pinopsida > Pinales > Pinaceae > Pseudotsuga > Pseudotsuga menziesii. The sequence continues at coordinate 284,637 of LPNX010161939.1, read as the reverse complement.
GGATAAGCTTCAGATAAGTGAATTGATAGTTTGGCAATTGGTAAAAAGGTGAATTGACAATAGATTGGATTGATAATGTTCATAATGCAAAGGCAGTATATCCTAGTCCACTTGGGTAATAGGACTAGGGATAGATGTGAAGTTGAATAGCATAAAATCAGTTGGAGTGTATTAAGTGCTTTGTATGTGTTTCCAGTTTTCATCTGAATCTGCTGTTCCCAAAGATTTTGAGCGGTACTCGTTCCATTTCCTCCAATTGTAGAATTCTAGAGGATGACCTCAAATAAGTGAATTGACAATTTGGAGATTGCTAAAAAGGTGAATTGGCAAGAGGCAGTATTGGAAGATGTATCAATCATAATTGTCCTACCAAACATATTCCCAATTTTCCCTATTATCTCCTCAGACCATAATTTCATCGTTTGTTCGGGTAGTTTTACCCACACCATGATTTTTGTGAAACCTTCAATCCCATGGTCAAAGCAATGATGCCAAGGTTTAAGGGAAATAAATGCAGTTGTAAGGCCTGATATCCGAGATTATACGAATTTTAGGAACTATGCAGTATTAACCATAAAAATAGATAATTACCAGAGAACCAAATTCTAAAGCTTTTAATATTCCAAATTAATAAATAATGAGGGCAATCAAAGAGTACATACCTGAACTTGTAAGAATGACTTACAATTAAATTGATGACTGGTTGACCAAAATATGAGCAAACCACCGTGAGAAACATCCTAGAAACCACGATTGGGGGACCGGTCTCCTGCCAACCAACCCTTCAGTCATCAACTGGGAACCCCCCAAGCCTCACTAAGATATCAAGCCAACCAAACATCATAATTAGAATCATATTCTACCCTCAACCTCCAAACCTCCGTCTCCACATAACTTGTAGAACCTTCTGTCGACCCTCAATCTTCTCCAAACAAATAGCATTAAAACTAGAAAAACAAAGACCCCTTAATCAGTGCCCAACTGCCTCATTTATGTAGGAAATTCAATAATTTATTTAATTTGAAATAAATTTGCATGAGGGCCACATGGCCTCCATGCACATTACCTTTTTCTAATCATGCTTAGTAAACTGAAGTAAGTTTTATTTGTTAACTAAACTTTATTGGTTTTCATTTCCTATTTCTAAAATTAATATGATATATAATATTAATATTTCTTTATCAACAATTCTAGGTTTAATAATACTAATTTCTAATTAGTTTTAGGGGTGTTACATACTCTCCCCCTTTAGGAAAATTCACCCCGAAGTTAAGTTCCCCATAGAGAAAGGTTCACAACACATAATAGTATCACATCATAATGCAATACAACATATATATATATATATATATATATTGCGAAAATGAAATCTCTTACGTGTGGTCAGTACGCAAGAATTTTCCTTCACTAATACAATCAAACACCTTAATTTGCAACATGTTATTGTTAAAGTAGCTAGGGTCTAATATGCAGCCATTCATACAAGTTATGCATTAACTTCATCATACACTTCAAAAACATGACATAAATAGTAAGAATAAATAAAAAATAAAAAATGATTCAATGATATAGAAAGACAACACATGCCCCCCCAATAAACTCCCTCATTCTTTACTCACCCTCTCCTTGAGAATCAGACCATCCAAGCAACTTCCATAACTCTCCACGTCAACACTTCGAGTGGTCTCGTTTGCCATGGCATGAACCCTCTACCGTAACCTATCTATAGACAATACATTAGGCATTCAAAGCTTCATTGTTAGCATATTTGCCAAACTAATATATGGACCTCATCGACTCCATCGGATTTTGGCCAACTTTTGGAATCTATTTTGACTTCATGGGTCGCACTGAATTTTGGTCACATCTGGTCACCTCATCAGCTGCACCAGATTTTGGTCCAACAAGCATCTCAGAAGGTTGGCCCTGACTCCTTTCATATCCCTCAAAGGCAATCAACCCCAGGCATTAGAAATCCCACTCCACATGCCTCTCCCTACGGTTGGTGTACCTCAAGCCGTGGACTCTCAGTAGTAGACCTGATCGGCCGCATCAGATTTTGGTCGACTAGGCATTAGAACCATAGTTGACAAAGTATTGTTGAGCGAGTCTGTCCCCAGCCCATACACCCTTGCAGTTATGGGCTCCTACGAGATTGTGCTTTCTGGCCTCGAAGGCCCCATAGTGGGATTCTTGTAACATTTCCACCCACAATCATATAGTCAATCATTAATCATCATGAAACAAGTCCACCTACAATATCACCTTGCTTCATGACCATGTTGTATCAACAAATCCAAAGTAGTTACTGCATCACATCATATTTACTAAGGAAATCAAGGAACACTTTCACTTGCCACCAATACGGTGAATAGTATTCATCTTGTAATATAATTCATTCTCACATATTCTCATAAAATAATAAGATGCAACACTTTAATTATTTAAAGCACAATAATACTCATCAAGAATCAACGATAATCACAATTTCGTTCCTTATGCCAATACAACAATAGAATATCACAAACCATAGTATCATTATCCATATGGAATGTTGAAAACATGATATCATAATTGCATGCAATCTATCATACTAAATCAATTAATATCATATATTCTTACATGTCTTTTTTCAAGGTGCATTATGTAATAATTAAAGCTTGAAATATTGTCATGCCATTAATATTAATTCATGATTTCCCTTAATAGGAAGTACCATTTTCAAAATTGATATAAACAACATGATATAAATAAGTGCAATTTGTATGCTAACATAAAATAACAAAAGAATTCTAGATATCTGTAAGCAACATGATGATATCTTCACATGTGGCATCCTATAAAAGAACGACCATATCGTGAATCATTTTTATATTATAAATACAAAGCATGCTAAGCATCATCTCGGAATAATAACTCATATATCTATAGCTTACTAAAATAGATAAGGATATCCAAGAAGCACAAGTTACCATATGCAAGCTTACATTACAATAAAGTATGCCCTTATCGTCATAACCAAATCTCATAACATTGTCGAACCTCATTATTATAAATTTACATGTAAAACCACCGATTATCCTTCTTATTTAATCTTCAATCATGTTGATCACCTTAACCGTCATAAAACTTACAACTTTAAGCAGTTTTAAATTGTTATCATTATCAATTATTCTTTTGCTTTTGATAGGACAGTTTGTTATGCAATAACAAGACATGATAAAGTTTATTAGGTAACATAAATTAGATGAAAGCAGAACATGAGCAATGCCATCTTGGAATTATCTTAAACAATTAAACCCTTCACAAACACATAAAATAACATGACATCCTCCTAAATACAGAATACAATCCTTAAAAAAACATAAACCTCATATCAACCTCAAGAGTAGCATAGTATAATAACATAGCATACAAAGCAAAACATAATTACAAGTACTGTATGAATGAAAATAAAAATCCCATTCAATGTCATAGTAAAGTGCATCTCAATATAATGATTTATTATACATGGATTCTCCTAGTATGTTGTTAGGTCTTCATGGAGCTTCATTATTTATTAGCTTATGTGTCAAATCAAGAGTTTCATCCATAAAAAATACCTCCTACTTCTTTCCTTTATTTTTAGCCTTATAGAGCGTCTTTAATTTAGTTTCCATTCATTTGGTTATTGGTTCGCAACACAATTTTCTCCATTGAAAGAATCTGTTTAAAAAAAATAGTTGTAAAATTTTTACTAGGAACCCAAGTCATCAGTTAAGAATCATTTCATCTTGGTTAACCTCCACCAATATATCCTATTCTTGATCCCTCCAAAATAAGGGTCCCATGTGTAAGTAGATGGTAATCCATGGTAGAGGAATATCTCAAAATCTCATTAACTTGAATAAATCATCCCCAAAAAATTGATAATATACCATCGAGATATCCCTTATAGGTTCATCGTCACTAACTAAAAGAGAATAATTTAGTGTCTTTTACTAATTGTTTTTTATGTTGTCAGTTATATTCAATATAACATTTGATACCATCAAACATTTATTGTTTGATATACATAGTTTACAAACCTTCGAGGGTGAGATTCATTATGTTACTAGCCTATTCCCGAGGTTTTTTAACTAATCAATTATTGTTTCTTGGGTGATCACAAGTTTTCCCAAAATGTCAACAATTCTATACTCATAGTCTTTGGTTTTATAACAAGAAAGATGAAGGTCTTACACCATCAACTCACCAATAAGATGTTTATACCTTTTGGATATCCATACTTATCATAGCAACAGAGCGTTTGAAGCATTTTCAAAAAAATAGTCTTAGACAGTCTATGTATGATTACTCATCTTATTGCAAGAATATGTTAATTCTCAAGTTAGGAACTATACCTTTTCATTATTATTATTATTATCTATACTAAAATTATTTTAAAGAACATTATTCAAAAATAAATTAACGGGAACCTATAGCACAAATGATGACATCATTCCGTTACTCCATTCTTTATAAATGTATGCGGGTGGTGGTCTAGCCATTGGGCGTACTGGGCAAGGGAGAGGTATATTTTCACTTCTATGTAATTCTAAAGCTTCAAGATTCATCGAGAGTGAACTTATTATATTGTGTGTATATATATACATTATATTGTGTGTGTATATATTACATACATTTATTCTCACAATTTACTTTGAAATGTAGTTTTTCAATATGATGAAAAGTACATGGAAAAATATGTGTACATGAAACAAACATTTATGATTGTAAAAATAATATCACTTTGTTTAATAAAAGTATCTTTAACAAAACTGACACATTATTATAGAGGTTCTCTATTCCCTTTTAAAGGTTTGGTCAAGTATCCAAATGATATTGAATTATGTGATACCATGCTTCAATTTATAGGGAACCATATATTGTTGGATGGTTCATGTATTAAACTTGGCGAACTATAAAGTCAAATTGAAAACACAAAGGTTAACCTAATCTTAATGCCATAGGACAAACTAGCAGCAAGTAGTCTCTTACAATCCACTAGATAGAGAGAGTAAATTTTTGGTAGACATACAAATCCACTCTTTGTGTTGAAGCACGACATATGAGAGGTTCGAATTGAGTCACTACAATATTTGCTTAATATATTATCTATGAGGCTGTTATTTATACGTTTGTGTCAATAGCTGCTATGCCTTACTGTATTTACTCTTTGCGCAATCTCAAAAACAAAATGATAAAGGTAAAACTTTTCAAGCATAATAAAACCCATCTATAGATATATCACACAAAACAAAGTAATATGTGCCTTAGATAGATGGAAGTTCGGATTTTAAAATTAAGAAATTAAAATATTTAAAAGAATTTATTTATTACTATTGTTATTAGTTTTAACATAAATGCCATAAAAACATAAAACTACCTACAATTAATGTCTTTGGAAATTATGTATATACTTGCAATGAATACTTGTGGGAATTATGTATCCCTTCAACAATTGTTACAATTGTGGTATGATATGTATATAACAAGAGTCACGTGGTGGCAATGTCCTCGACATTGCTACTGCCACGTGCTATTGTGAGATGGAAAATGCTATAGGAGTAGTAAGAAGATCTTGTCATGTTTTATTGCTAACATGATAATGATACTAGCTTTCCACAAAATGTAATTGCAATAGGGTGTGATAAGTTTTCAATGTGTTTGCTAAGATCATGGCCGAAAAAAATGGAGAGAAAAAATACTCAACAGACTGTCAATTAAGCATCCATACGACCTAATCCTTGTTATGTAGCAAGATTGTTACTATTGAAATTCGAAATATGAATTATAGTCATTAATTGATTATATGAAATATTTTTTTGAATAAAATTGATAATTAATTGCAATTTATTGCTTTGTTGAAAATAAAAAATGAATCTACAACTTTAATATAATTTTATGGAGTAGACTCCCCTCGGATGGAAGTCCCCTCAGTCCCCTCCGCTGTGCCTCATAACATATTAGCCTTCGATAAGTCAAGATTTATTGGTATATCTGACTTACAAGCAGTTGGACATACTCTTAGGTTATGGTGATTGCCACATAAATTGATCCCAACCCTAGCCCAAGTGACTCCATCCAGTTATCAATTCTCATAATTAAAAATCCATTTTTTTGCAATTTTTGTGTGTGTTTCGAATTCTTCCTTGAAATATACATAATTCAATCATTAATAAAATAACCCTTCATATTACTAAAGTGTTTATATCATTATATTAAGAAAATGACTACTACATAAAGGGCTTATATTGTTATATTAATAAAATGACCACTAATTTGATTGCTTAAAGTTGTTACTCTATAACTTTTGAATGGCGTAAAGGGCATACACAATCAAACGAAGAATACTAGGTTTTTTTTTGTGCCTAACACATTACTCACTTTTTAAATAAATTATGCTTACTTTAGATAAGTGGAATGGTACTTTGTTTTAGTTTGTACAATGTATGTTTAGGTTAGTTCTTACATTGGAAGGTGTTTAGGTTAGTTCGTGCACATCGTTGATTGCACCAATCCCTCCACACTCACCTCCCTTGAGTCATTACTACACTTCAAGTCCCTTTCAACCATTACGATGAAAAAACACCTATAGCACAAAACCTCTTCCCATCCGATAACGAGCATTCATATAGTTATAATGTATTTACATGTGTGTCCAGGTACAACATACATGAGGAAAATGAAACAAGTAGCATTATGTGCTCTCTAGCTATCAAGGACATATATGAACTTGTTCCTTTATGATGTAGGAGCATCCAACTCTCTAACCAAAACTAAGCCCAATGTTTGGATTAGACCCAGAAGGGGTCCTCATTTCTTGAATTATTAGTCCTTGAACTATTACATTGTAAATAAACTTATGTTAAGTGTGATTCTAGATGGATGATGAATCATTTAGGTGAGTCACTAGGTGAATGAATGAGTCATTGAGTCAAAGTGTGAGTCATATAACAAGTCCCTCATCTAATGGCATCAAGTCATAGGATAGGCTTAAGTAGCATTATGTGCTCTCTAGCTATCAAGGACATATATGAACTTGTTCCTTTATGATGGAGGAGCATCCCGCTCTCTATCCAAAACTAAGCCCAATGTTTGGATTAGACCCAGAAGGGGTCCTCATTTCTTGAATTAATAGTCCTTGAACTATTACATTGTAAATAAACCTAAGTTAAGTGTGATTCTAGATGGATGATGAGTCATTTAGGTGAGTCACTAGGTGAATGAATGAGTCATTAAGTCAAAGTGTGAGCCATATAACAAGTCCCTCATCTAATGGCAGCGAGTCATAGGATAGGCTTAAGAGTTTGCCTTATTTAGACTTAGTTAGCAGGTTGTTGAGGATTTATTGGATTTGAACCAGGATTGGTTTCATAATCCTTCTGTATTTATGTATGTAAGCCTATGAAGCAAATGAGGAGGCCATAAGTAGCAAAAGGTAGCCAAATAATGTAAATATGGCTAAGAGTGTGGCCAAATCAAGAGGAAATTAGGCCAAGGACACTGATTAGAGTTATATCAGGTCTATGAAGATCAGAACCTAGATTTGGATCAATGTGAATGTACATATTCCTTCTGTTGAATGAAGAAAAACATATTTAGGCATATATTTGTGTATTTGCAATTTTTTTTTAGTGTATGATTATATGAATTGAATGATTGATTAATATCTGTTAATGGTTAATAGATCTGTGTGTACTGTATTCTGTAAATTATGGCTTTTGAGGTTTCAAAAGATGTCTAAGAAAACCCTGTGTATGGTTACTTGTGTAAATGATGTGTTTGTTGTGTAAACCCTTGGATCGATGCCCTGGATGGATGAAATTACAGAGTTGCGTGAAGGATGAAGCTATAGAAGCTATGGACAAATCCAACAAAGAAGATCAAGTCCGAAAGAAGGAAGATCGAGTTGATTGATTGATCTTTTGATAAATCAATGCAAGATTGCAGAGAGTACATTCAATTCATTCGACAGAGATTGGACGATCCAAATTAAAGGAGAAAATATGGATCGAAGATAGGGAAATATATCACGAGGTGAACGTACATGGGAGATAAGCGATACACAAAAAAAAATGGAGTTCTGCACTTGATTGGAGATCAACGGCCAAGAAACATTCCACAAGAGATCAACGGTTCTCAGGAGTTGCGAAAAGATACTTGCATGAGGAAAATTGCGAAAGCCCATTTTTTGGAAAAGTTGGAATGTGTATCTGTAATCCGCAATCCGATTGTGGAAAGGACTATTGTGGTCGCAAGATTGCACAAGTAATCTTTTGAAAATTGAGAATTGCATACCCGCAACTCGTAAACCCGCAATTGCGGAAAGGAGCTTGCAGAAACTAAGTTGTGGAAAATCAATTGTGGAAATTGAGTCACATAAATAGATTTGCGGAAACCTGAATTGAGGGAATAGGATTGCGCAATAAGATTTTAATCGGTAATTTCTACTGATTAGGATATACAGGGCTAGCTAGCTGTTAGTCTGGCATCAAGTGGTATCAAAGCGTAGAAGATTCTACGTAAAGATTGTTAGAGCTCAGATCAGAGCCAAGAGGTAAATCAAATTCTGATTTTCAATTTATGTTAAATTTGAAGACTAACAATTGTGTTGAGAGGGTTGGTCAAGTGAGAGTATTCAAAATTGATATAAATCAAGAACTATAGATAGGGGAAATGTTTTCAGCCAACTATACAAGTGGGACAATCTTAAAGGTACGGACTGATTGATGTTTTATTTAACTCTGGTTATAAGAATTGTCGAAACAAATATGAAAGGTTTGATAGCAACGATGTCAGCTAGAGGAGATGTATCAAGTATAATTGTATTCTTGATGAAGAGTTTGTGAACTCTTGGAGAAAAGAGAAAGCAATGGAAAAACCTAAGGATCCGACAGAGGTTGGACAAGGGGGGGAACAAGTTGAATGTTCTCGGAGAAGAAGTGGACCTACAGAAGCCAAGAAGAGCAAAGGAAGTTGCTCAAGAGGTTCTAGAAGAGAAGAACCAATAATACCGAAAGGACAAGTACAAGGAGAGATAGCTTATTGAGGTATAGCAACATGTATGAGGACTTGCTGAGAGGAGGCTTGGGAGAAATCAACAAGTGAACAAGATGAAGTTCACAGAGGAAGAGAAAGAGGAAATGGAGATGATGACTACTGGAAGTCATTGCATAGGTTCAAAGACAAGCCACAAGGCAAAAGACATCAATAGGATGAGTCAAGAGGAGTATGACAGAGAATTAGTTGACATAGGATTGCAAATTATTCATTTAGATATGCTGCTACAGAAAGAGAACCCGAGGTATGGTTGGATCATGAAAAATAAGAAGGTAATATGGCATTCACTACAGGTGAAGCTACATCAAAGGATGTCCATCATATTGAAGGAAGAACTCAAGATAGCTGAGTTTGAGATAGATGTTTTGATATGTGAACCTAAACATGGTCCTTTGTTTGGAGAATATGTGAGTGAGGATGATGAAGAGAGACTAACTGAAAGCCTCATGGATTTTGTAAAAAGTAAAGATCAACTTATGGAGAAAACGACTGTGAATCCAAATGAGACCAAGGGGTCTTATGTTTTTTAGGTTGATGATTTGTTTGTGATTACAGGTTTTGTTGTATATAATAGGCAGTGTTTTGAAACTGTCTTGAAAGTGAATGAAGCCAAATATGATGAAGAAGGTCTCTTAATTGAGGAAAAGTCCGAGGTACTGCAACAAAAGGAACTCATTGATGAAGAAATGTACAAAGACATTTCTATAGGGCAGAATCATAATTGCATTCTGATGAAGGAAAAAAGACCATGATAGGCAAGCTACAATAACCCATTTCTTAAACAATCATCACTAAAAAAACCCTTTTGCATCATCATTTTCATTCTCTCTAATGAGAATAACAAACCAACTACTAATCCCTATCCTATCCAATTTATGAATCTCTAACAAGTTCGCTATGGTGATTCCTTCAACATTTCCAGAGCTTAAGATGAGGATAGATAAGTGGGAACCCAATTGAACACTCCTTACAAGAGACTACAATCTTGTTCGCTTGAGATCCCACTGAATATTGTTAACCAATAGAAACAAAATACCACTTTCTCCTACTAAGCTAGCCTCCTTACTTTCAACATTGTCAGCGTTAAAAGCCACATCCCTCAAAATGGACAAACTCAACAAATTATCAGTGCCACTATCTTAGGTATCCATGGAATCCATATCTTCACAATAACTTTATTTGACTTGTACCCATTGCTGTCCATTTCACCATTTCTCATCAATTTAGCATGAAACCATCAACCCACCATCGTGATGTGAAGGTTATATGAATGCATTGAATGACCCACTGTAACCAGGGTTCGAGAACATGTCACTAAATTCCAACAAAGACACTTGGCATGAGGATTTTTTTCTTTCTTTCGAAATAGGCATTATTATTTTAGGCACATCCAGTCTCAACCATATTCTTTCATGTCTCTTATGCCTTTCTCTTACAATCTGGTCAATATCAATCTCTAACACTGATGGAGGACAATTGGATATTCCTGTCACAAATGCTTCATGGCATGCAATTTGTTAAAAAACATGGACACAATTACATATTAAAATGGAAGACAAACTCTATACACATGATATAATATAATGAAACATAACTTGTTAAAGACCACTTTGTTGGATCTAACAGGAGGTCCCAGAAAGAGAGAATCAAGAGCTTCAAAAACCTTCATTAGACGCATATTGTGTGCCTTTTTTGCTGCCCCCTGCTTCCATCTCCTGGTTAAAAAGGTAAAAAAATATCAGGAACAAGCAAATAGAAAACCTTATTACCTATAATAAAATCAATTTACATATAAGAAACTAGCCTTAGGAGAATCTTCAATTTAGCGTGATTAGCTTCTGTTGTCCACATAGCTAGTCTTTCTTTCTCTTCTTCAAGTTCAACTTCAATTACAACAATTTCATATTTAACTCTCTCAGTACCACGTGTCTCAGTTTTATCACAAAAAATGGTTTTAATACATCCTTTCTTTCAACCAGATTCACTATAAGCATTCTTCCACTGGAATAAGACTAATGTTATATTCTAACTCTAGTTCAGAAGCAAACACATTTTTACATTTTTTCTTCGGTTGATCCTCTTGCAGTTATGTAGACCAACCTTGTTTATATTTTACTTCTCCAGATATGGGTGTCACATTTTATAGGCCCAAATTTGGCATGGGCACTGAGACTGGAAACTTTTCTACTTCCTCTACCTTTTTCATTTGATGACTACCAAAATCTTGATGAATCTGCCAAGGTTTGACCTGATATTCTTCATTGAGTTTCCCATCCTCTTCATAATCAAACATTTTCTCTTCAGGAGGAACAATGAAAGCAAGTGCAGGTTCTTTGTACGTAGTATCCCTATTAGACTTATCAACTGGAACATCCAAAGCATTCATAGCTTGCCACGTGCCATCCATAATTGGCACCTAACCAAAAGAAAACCAACGCTAAGGAAACCAAAGCTGCAACTAACCTATAATTGCTAGCAAGTGTTGGTTCCGAATAGTTGTAATTAGTTCGAACGTCATGGAACTTGTCATGCCTATCAGGCCTAGCAACCATGGCTCCTATGATCACATTAGGATTGGGTCTTGGACTGTCATGGCATTTCTATACAAGCCTTTGCAGCTGTGCTTTATCTTGTTCTTTGGGAAGGATGCTCCACGATGATGTACATGCTTGGGTAATGGCTTCAATATCCCACGAGATAGCTCATCTTCATTGTATTTTTACGTAGTATATAATTTATCTGTAGAAAAATTCAAACCCATTAACCCCAATACCTCCTTGAAACTGTATATACTGTTCACAAAGATATTATTGTTACAAAAACTATGACCAACATTGAAAATGCAAAGGTTTATGCAGCAGTACTTGAGTTTGTGCAAAGTTACACAATGCTTCTCTATTGAAAAAGGTTGGGCCACAGTTCCATCCAGGAATATCTGCAACAGTTAAATAATCACTATAAACTGCTGCAAGAAAAGTTTCATTTGCCACATACTAAAGGGGTTGAGACCTTCCATGGTTCAACTGAATCAAACCTCCTGAAAAGAAAATAATAGATCATCCTGGAACTTTTCAAAATAGTAATAAACACAACAATTTGTTGTATAGAAAAATGAAATATCATCACCTCTTGTTTTATTGAAGGCGTGGAAGGTAGGAAGGTAGGAGAACATCATGATATTAGTACGGTTGTGACAAATCTACGAAATGTAGCCATAAGGATAACTAGGGCTTAAGAAAAGCCTCATCCTACTCAAGAGAGCCTACAAGAACCCATACAGGTGACCAAGATTAGATAGAACAACAACCTTCAAGATGATCCACACAAGTGACAACCCTAAAATGCACAAAACATGCTATCTACTTCCATGTCCTCTGATCAAATGAAAACATTAAGATCATACCATATCATTGTCACTTTGTATAACTTACTTGGGTACTCGCTAGTTTGTTATCCCAGATTGAAACACCATAGTCCTGCCCACCATATAATGCACCAGCCTGCTTGGCAATTCCCTTGGTAGTGTCCAGTTGAAGATAATACTTATTCCATGTGGCATAATACATCCATGGACCTCCTAACACATACTCATCATAGTAGCCAGTGGAATTGTCAAACTTGGAAGCATCACTTCCACTAGCACTATATCGACTTCTTTGGTCCCTCGAGAATTTGAATAACGTTGTATCACGCTTGACAAGTTTTTGTGAGTAGAACTTGTTATCCTTAAAAACAGTAGAATCGACATAAAAGGAAACAACCATATTTGCACCCAAGCATGAACAAGAATGAAAATCATATCTTCAGGCCTCATCCAAGAATAATGATCATTGGGATTGGAAGGCCGAGTTGAGGTATCTCCTTTCCCAACCTGCAAATTAGTGAACAAGACTTGGATGTAAGCCACAATCTAATTGTGAAAACAAACTCAGATTGTACAATATCACAAAAGTTATCACAGACTCATAAGTGACAAGCATAAGTGTTAAATCAAGGAAATACTGCTACAATTTGAATTAAAAACAATAGTTGTTGTAGATACACGACTAAAAGACCTTGTCAGTGATATTTTAAGGTTATGTATTGGTGTTCAAAGATGAAAATCACTTCTTTTCTTATACATCTCACTTTCAAAACCATTTTATAATCTAAGGCAATTGCTTATATTCTAAATTAGAGCAAGTTATATTGTAAAACTTGATCATTCCCAATCCATGATGCCACAATTTAAAGAGTAAAACATTTGATACCTCATACCAACAAACAAAGAATACAACTTATATCTAGCTAGTACTTGCACACTGCTTTCTTTCTTGTTAACATTCATTTACAACAAAACAAGAATAATGTTTTACTACCAGGCAATAAGAATTGCGTTTGAAATAATTACCGCATAATACATTTTTAGTGCCTATTATTTTTCCTGAAGTGCACAAGGTATAAACTACATAAAGTTGACATCTCAAGGAAAAATATATATAAAAAAAGATAGAAATAATTGACAGGAAAGATTAAAAGTTGGTTGTAGTTGACACAATGGAGTTATTTCAAGTCCAATACCAAGGCACTTATAAGTTGAAACATCGTGAAAATTCTAGAGGAATTCTAAGCTGAAACATACTACAGATTCTAAAGAACGGAAAATGCCTGCAAGATCTATTGAAAGAGCACTTAGAAACAAGCAACAAAACCTCATTCCTTGAACACATGCAAGAGAGATTCAGTTTTGTGGAGTACCTGAGCATGTATCAAACTTATAGTATCTGTTGAATAATTGAATGTATTCATAAAGTAATCTACTCCCGATTTGTTGATTGTCTTTAGCATGGTTGATCTCTCCTGCAACTTTATACTTACCATTGTACTCAATAACACTATAACTAAGCATAGTCATAGCAAATTCAACAGGATCAGATGGTCTATCACACATCCTAGAGTCTCCTCGCTAGGATACATTGTTATTCCTGGGAAGAGTCCCATCTACAAGACACAAAAAAAATCAATAAATGGATTATACTAAAAGAATCACCATTTCAAGCTCAAAATGAAGAAGACAAAATCAACATAGCTTCATTACAGAAACCCATTTGACTCCAAAACATATTGAAATCCGTTTGACTCCAACACACACTGAAACTCATTTGACTCCAACACATATTCCCTATGTTACTATAGGAAAAATCCCAATTATAAGAAAGAAAAATAGGTAATCAACGCTTCATCTGCCTTATGAGACCATTGTGAAATAGCCATTTATAAGGAAACAACCAGCAACGCCTTGTAAGATCTATAAGGAAACATGGAATAGGAAATGGCAGGTGAACGCATTATATAGTAGGCTTTCTTTAGCGGAAAATGTTGAGATAAAGTGGATTTTGGTAATAATTTAACAGATCAACAATTTGATTTGATATTGTACTGATATAAATTTATGATAATCTCTAGTTTATGAAACTTGGACTCCATAAACCATTTCTAAGATACCCAATAATTCAAATCAGCAGGGTAATAATTCAACGTCAGATCAATAATTTGTATTAATATCGTAAAGATCTAATTTTCTGTGACAATTAGTGGTGTATAGCACTTGGACTCCAGAGATAATTTCTGAGATGCCCAATAATTCAAATAGGTAGGATTTAATGGATATAGATCTCAGATTGAATGAAACTGTAAGTCAATTTAGAAAATACAGGCGATATTTTTGGAACAAGATTCTACTTCTCACGATTGAGGCTAAGGCACCTAGATTTGTCATTACAGGGATCCATTAACACATTTCCATAAATTCGCTATCTGGTTCCTTCGATTTGGACTAAAGTAACCCTCAAATAGGGTACCTAGTCAACCAAATCACTCAATCACCTAGGATTTAAGAGATTTCCCCTCAAATCCTCAATGGGGTGCACTGCTGAGTAGCATCCACAGACACTAACACGTCTTGCAAGCATCCAAAAGCATTAGTATGTCACTTGTCGGGATTGAACCTTCACAAGACTAAGCCTATATTAGCTATAGCTTTCACTGACCAGACAAGCTACAAAATATTACTGCTTTATTATAGCTGCTTCAAGAGAATCGAAGATCAACATGGAAATCCCATGAAAACACAGGACCATTTGTGATACAATGACTCACTTGCATAGTAAAAAAAAAAAAATTGGACTTTCAAAACCATTTGTGACCCAACAACTCACTTGCAATGGAAAAAAAAGAAATTTTAACACCAGATGTAAAATTGGGTATTTTGAACTTACATCTATGGGAATTGATGAATATGAGAGCCTTGTGAAGTGCCTTGGTGTAATCATCAAGAGAAGGAGCATAATGACGATGTTTAGGAACCAATTTGACAATGAGTATCACCAACCCCGATATTGGGTCCGATAACAAAAGCTATATAAAAATCCACTTGAACACAATATTGCTGCAAACAATGCATTCCAAATCCACATACTTCTTGTTCTTTTAATCCCTAGACCCCAAAAGCTAGCTCTGTTGGGTCTCGTCTAGATGATTGGAAAGAATGGTTCAGTCGAAGTCCTGCAGATTCATGCTCTTTCATCGTCCAACTCGCTTTGAATTTGGCAGGAAGTCTCTCTACCCAAAGAAACAAAAACCATTTCCTACATTCAAATGTGACTATTTACGCCAGCTCGCGGCCGGTTCTTGGGACACAAAGACCCAGACGACGTCACCTGCAGAAGACGGATACGAACCAAGTTACTTCAATATTTAAATAAGTTAAAAAATAAAAAATTAATTCAAACTATAGTAAAACATTTGAAAAATAAAAAATTTAAATATGCCTATTGAATTAATCCACCCAAGGCTAATAATATATATCCCCATTGGAGACATAAAAAGTAAAAGATTACCTTTAATAATATCAGAATTAAAACCAATTAGTAACAATAATGTGTATGGTAAAGATTGTGCTTATTCAAGTTTTGTACATAAAAAAATAAATGCATTCAAAGACTAATATTTTAGGAATATAAAAAGTAATGGTTATCTTAAATATTATTAAGTAAAATAAAATAAAAAACCACTTTAATATAATAAAATAAAATAAATAAAATAAAAACCAATGAGTAGATAATAATATACATGGTAAAGGTTTTGTGTAATTAAGATTTTTTTGATAATTAAATGGTAAATGCAAACTTAAAAAAACGAATTCATGAATAAGGTTTTCATAATTAAATGGTAAATGCAAATTAAAAAAACAAAAACAAATTCATCACTAGAAATAAAATTGAACATTTGGATAAGCATGATCATCAATTATTGTAATGATTGAATAGTGATCTGAAGTATAAGAAGAAGTGAGTATAATCGATAATAGATCCTTCCACATAAATTTTAGACATGTTTAAAATAGCAAAAGATGGAGTAGGGGAAAGAGACCAGTAGTGGTGCAGGGACCCAAAGTGGGCATAGGAAGCAGTCACATAAGCACTCCATAAACCAAATATGTAAAGATCCACTTAAATAGCTTAAATACAATATTAAATATATACAAAAGGTCTAAAAGTTTTCCAAAAATTGCCCATAATTGACTGGGCCTACAACTGTCCCAAAATTTGAGCTTTTATACCCAAGTGTTTGTGCCTGACAAGCCAACTTTTCAAAACATCCTGTCACTGTCACTGTCACTGTCACCACTTGCAATGTTCTGACTAAAAAACACCATCAGACCTTAAACCTTCCTAAGAAGTCTTCTCCAACAGTACTCCTGCACTATTAAATCATTCCCAACTAACGACATATTGAACTATTATACCAAGCTTCATGCACAATATTAACCCAAGACTTGTCCCCACTTGCACAAGTAAACAACATGAAGTGTTCAACCTCACCTTCCACATCATTCCACCACCCAATCCCAGAAATGCAATAAATTGCAATCAACCCATTAATATTGCAAATCAACCATTAAATTCAATAACCTGTTCCTACGGTAAATCAACCATTAAATTAATTAACTGCTAATCAATTAGCACAACTAGATAAGGCAGCGTAAAGGAAAAGGAGAAGGCAACCTTGAATTTGCATGTTCAATTGCACAAGTGGACAACCAAACCGGCTCAGTGATCTAATCAACTATTAAATTCCTAAAAAGCACACGCAGAAGAATTGAATAAACTTTTCAATCGCAGAAGGATCAACCATCCATGAATTTAATAACAACCATACCATTGAACTCATCTAATCAGTGATTAAACCCATCTAAAAGCACAAGGATCAATTAAATTGTTCAAGCGCACAAGGATAAACCATGCTATCCATTGGATTGTTCTCCAAGCAATCACAACCACACATTCCTAAAAACATGTTTGCAATCCATGCCAACCAATAACACCCAACAATCTTTATTAAGAGTCGCATGCTATAAATTACATAAAATCTAACCCATTCCACAGTTTTTGCATTTCACAGCTGGAACTGCTTAGCAGAGAATCCCCTCCCATTACTTACCCGACTCAGGTATTTTCATAGTCAACGCTTTATAAGTTTTAAAATGCATAGAATTTCCATTATCACAGCGAGAGCTTTATAACTATTCAAATGCATAGAATTACAGTTTTCACGCAATGTTTTATAAGTTTTCAAATGCATAGAATTACAATGATCATATTCAAGCATTCATACGTTTTCTAAGCAAGAAAACCTCATATGTATTCTTTTCATGAGAATCGTCACCAAAATAACTCCAATAATTTGAAGAATTAAGTGGTGTGACCACAAAGTAGCTGGGGGAAATCCAATATAACTAATCTCTTATGTTTCAAAATTAGAAAATGAGTTACAGATCACTATAAGGGATTTTCACAGAATGGAAAAAACTTTACAGCATGTATGTACATTGCAAGCCTGTTAGTATCAATACCTATGTTCATGTATGTAAGCCATATCAATAATAGCTATAGATCAACTTTGAAACACTCAGTATATGACAAACATACCTAGAAAACATTTCAGTAGACCTTCCCACGCTACTAGTCATTAATATGATTAACATGAAATGGATTAGAAGCTTTGGTAAAATGTGGAAGTGGGAATATTATTTGCAAATAAGCAATATTGTATCTCATCTCAATTCTCTTACCATAGCCGTGTCCCGTTCTCATACAACTTGTTGTAATCACGGCAAGAGGAAATTATGTTGCTCGAACAAGGACGACATGAAGGCAAAGCGCTAGAGGTGCATAGCTACAACATGTTGCATCAGATGAGGAGCCACAAGAGAATGATGCTATCCAAAATGTAGATGCAAATGGTGAAGATCAATGCATGTTCGAGCCTGATGGTGATGCTCCACTTGCACTTGCAGTGCAAGTAACTAGTTCAAGCAAGAAGATTAGTGCTATCAAAGTTTGGAAAAAAGAGGACTTGGTGAAGGAAATTAACGATGTTGAATACAACGTGTAGTCCGTGAGAGAAACTGAAAAAAGGTATGAAATCACACCAACCTCAATGCATTATTGGATAAATGGTCTCACTCATACCAAGAGGAAAGGGCCTCTCATGGTGTTAACTAAACACGAGGATGAAGAATTTGTCAGTTGGTGTAAGGATATGGCTGAAATGGGGCACAAGCTAGAGTTGATACAACTGAAGTTGAATGTTGCACAAATATGTCAATCATGGCCAAATCCATTCAGAGATAGGTTTCTTAGGAAGTCATGGTGGGAAAGGTTAAAGAAAGACATCCAAAACTTTTTTTATGAACAACAGAAGGCTTGGATAGAGACAAAGCCTTGAATTTGCGCCCATCAATTGTGTCCAAATTCTATTAAACACTGTCCAATGCCCATAAAAAACATTCATATAGTCTAGATCATATATGGAACTATGATGAGAGAAAGTTACAAGTTGGAAGTAATTGTGGCATGTGGGTGATCGAAAGGAGAGGTAGCATGAGTGTGCCCAAAAACATGCCCAAGAGTAGGGAGTGGATAACCATTTTGTGTTGCATAAATGTAGTTGGTGCATCAATCCCCAAGTTTTATCTGTTTAAGGGAAAGACTAGGTTGAAAAATTATATAAAAAAACTATGAAGTGGGAGAATGCATGGCTACACATCCAAATGCATGGATGACCAAAGAAATGTTTATGAATTGGATGTGCCACTTTGTTGCATATATTCCATGTGGCGTATCATGTGAAAACAAACACTTGTTGATATTCGATGGCCATGGAAACTACATATCCCTATAAATAGTTGAATCAACAAACACTATGGGAATTTATTTGCTAATGTTACCTACACTTACCACCCATAGGTTGCAGCCCCTTGATGTGAGTGTGTTTGCACCATTCAAGGATTTTTTTAGGTCTGAGAGAGCAGCATGAATGGAAAAAAGCCCTGGGATAGAGGTAAAAGGGTTTGATTTGGTTGAACTTGCCAGTAATGCATTGAGAAGGGTTCTCACTCCCTCAAATATCAATTCTGGGTTTAGGCGTATTGGAATATAGCCACTAGACTATGATTCTCTTATCCATGATATGGCTTGCAACCAAACTTATGGGGTACATGAAAACTGTGAATATGTTGTAGCAGAAAATGTAGATCCTGCAGCAGAAGATGTAGATACTGCACCAGAAGATGTAGATCCTGCAACAAAAGGTGTAGCTGTTGTAGACAACATGGTATCCCTGTTTCAAGGAAATTTCCAACCATTGGGTGAAAGTGATGAACATGTCAATGCTAATCAATATGACAATGTAGCTATGGAAGATGTTTAATTTGTACATGACACACATTCAAATTTTGCAAATGAAGTGCATAATAACATTTCTAAAATGAATTTGGTCAAAGGTGATGTAGGAAATGAAGAACCAGTTGAAAGAGATGATGCATGAAAAATATAACTCCTAGATGATACTCATAGCTTTCCTAGGGCTGCTACACTCAAGTCATTCCTAAGGTTTCCAGTGAGAGAGTGATAGAAAAGGCTATGAGAGGACAACATATGTTCTTTGCTTGATCAGGAGTTCACAGTTACTCACTTCAGATGAGTACATAAAACTATTGACCGAGGAAAAACAAAAGGAAAAAGAGATGCAAGAACCGAGAGAGAAGAAGAATGAGTTTGCAAATGAGAGGAAGGTTGCAACTATTGTTTAGGCCAAATAAATAAGGCTTGAAAGGATTCAAATAGAGAAAGAGAATCAAGAAAATGAACACTATAAACAACTGACCAGGTAGAAAAAGGCTCACAGAAAGGCACAACAGAGACCACTAGTGGATGATCATAGGATGGGGGAGCAGATGGTGTCCAACGAGGTCAATCAGATTGCAAATAATAAACCTTTATTCCAAGACCTTATAAACATCCAAGTCCCTCAATATCACCCTACTCCTGTTGCGCCACAGATTCTTCATGGTAGTGGGAGGCATAATCCAATATATGCTTTTCCATCTCCTCTAGTAAATACATGGACGTTGGGGTCAAGTCAAAACTATGCATTTTCAATGCCTCGTTGGTGGCAAGGAGCGAACTGGCCTCATGCAAATGTAGGATTCTCAATCCATTCGTCTCATGCAAGTGCATGAAACTCAACCCAATCGGAGCACGCAAATATGGGCACTTCACCTTGCTTGGGTGTTGCAAATGCAGGGCCCTATAATAGTGGGCAATGTAAATAGTCACCCTACGCTTGAGTGAATCTACGTGGTTCTTATCTCTAACCACATCCAATGTGGATTTTGATACCTCGACAATGTTTTGTTGTAATCAGAATTAGGGCATAAGCGATTTGGCACACTATGTATTGCAGATCCTAGTCCCATCTGAATCTCATGGCTATTTTTTTTTATACTATTAATATAAATTGAAGTTTTGTTACCCTTCACCGGTTATAAAATAGATAGTGCAACTCACACCACACATTTATTCTGGTAAAGAAATAATCTATTCAAGTTTCACTAAGTCAAGCCTGTTGTTTTCTCTTGCATAAAAGCATGGTATGTTTGTTGTTTATCTAAGAGGTAAGTATCTAATAAAATTTGTTTTCTAGTATGATTTCAAGTTGTGCAATAGATTATCTAATCATTTATTAGTTTTCAGGTTTACCAATACAAATACAAAGACATCTTAACTTACCATTACATTACATTACATAATTAATTGCATAGACCAAATTACATAAAAGACCAACATCTCAATTACCATTACATTTCATTACAGATTTCATTGCAAGACCAAAATACATATAAGACCAACATTTCAGTTACCATTACATTATATTATAGAGTTCATTGCAAGAACCAAATTGCATTTCAATTAACATTACATTCCATTACATACAACAATTGTTTTTACCATTCCATTATATTACATAAATCTGTACAATTACCAAATTACCATAACATTGAAACAATTCTAATGCAAGAAACCTACAAATACTTGAACAATACAAGGGTATAATCCTCCCAGCCAAGGGTATAATTAAGTCAGATATCCCAGCCATTATTTTAGATTTCTTCCTAGAGACAAAGACATTCTTATAAATATTTCAGAAAGCATGTTTTCAAAGTTATCAACCACACACTACTATAAATAAAATAGTTTGCTCCTGTAGTAGCAGTGTCAAGTAGTTGAAGCACAACCAATCTAAGTGAAAAGGAGGATAACTAGCCACATTGGTTTGGGAAACCAAAATGTATGATGACTAGTCACAAAACAGTCACGACCAGGGGAAAACAAATCAATAAAGTCCAAAAACAAAGCCTAATATTCACATGAAATCCCACAAACAAATCTCAACTATTTACTTGAAATCCCACAAACAAACCACATGTATTCGCATGAAATCCCACATACACATCCACTAGGGTCAACGAATTCATTTCAATTAGGGAGGGTTACTAAAAGACAACTCTTAGGTCATGCTTGTAAGGGTTTACACTAGGGTTTTGGCAGGGCCCTTTGTGTAGTGTTTTCTTACCTGGTGTTGGGCTTATCCAAGGATTTTGGCATGTCGAACACACATAAGAACGCTCAACAGTGGCGCACAACATCGAGCAATTAACCACAAGAACCTTCCTCCATTGTGCTTTGAACCATGCAGCCAACACCATCGACGAGGTCGAACCAAAAACCAGGTAATGGAGGACGAGGATAGAGATGAAGATGAGCCGACAAGTGGGGGGAGCAAATCACCCATCGGGCCCAGTCAAAACAACACTAACCAAAACCTCTTTCCAAAACCCTAGCGTAAACACTTTAATGTGTGACCAAATAAGTGTATTTTTTATAGGTTTAGATGTGGCACGTGGCAGGATTTATAACATGCCCTCGACATATGCCAGGTGGGACTCCATGTCGATGACATGATTGATTCAGGGAGGGAACACCACTACTGGTGTCCCTCCCCTAGTTATGGGAAAGGGAATGACATAGTTTACATTTATTCTATTTATTTATTTGTTTCATTTTTCATTTAAACATCATCTGATATGAAATTCTATCTAAATCATAAGATTTGAGTATAATGTAGGGCGTGGGCTAGCTATGGAGCAAACCTCCCTCCATCGGACGAAGGAGGAGCAAAGTCAACGTTGACTTTGCTCCTCCTCCGTCCGATGGAGGGAGGTTTGCTCCATAGCTAGCTTATTCCATAATGTAGAGTTACGTTGTTAAATAAAAGCTATAATTTGTTTCCATGAAATAAATCTCATTGGCTGAGGGGTTGGTACACTGAGGTCTTAATACCCCGACTTCAATTATGGACATGTGACAAATGGCAGTTCAACCACATTTTCAAAAAGTGGTTGTCAGTGTGAAAGTTAGATAAATTTAGATATTGATTGACCCACAATCCATTAATTAAAACAACAATAACAACAACCCCTATATCCTTACTCAAATAAGGATTAAGAGTATACTCATGAGCTTGTATTTAGATTGGTGTCGACAGTGGCACTTAGTGCTTGAATTTAGCGCTTAATGACATGTATGAATTAGTTCATGGATATGATTTCCATGTCCATGCATCTATTCTCAGTGGTCAAATTGATATATTTTCCCCAGCAACATTAGGCGTGGAAGTATCAATGATAGAGTCGGTCTTATGACTTTCATGATAGGCAAAATTAGCACGAGGGATTATAGGCATGAGTTTAACATGTGAAGTGACTATGTGAACAATATGAATGTCGTTTTTGAGACTTTTATTGCGTTGAAGAGGCATATTCTATAGCTTAGTAGGGGAGAGAATATGTGTAACTCCCTTTGTGCTCATCCTAGAGCTAACACATATCCTTTATAAAAAATAATAAAATATTATAAAAATAACATGCCCGCTAAAATTAGATTTAAAATATTTAGAACGCCATAAATATAAGACTACACAAATTAGATAAATTAAAACCATAAACATTGCATTACACACTACCTCAACATTTTCACTCTAAAAAAGGGTTTGCAGCTTGAGATATTTGATCTCTTTTTGCGCTTGGTAGATCCCTTTTAAAATGGATCTATGCTGTCGAAAAATACAATGAATCCTGGCAAGATTGACCTTGCAGTGAAGCAACTATGTGAACAATATGAATTTTGTTTTTGAGACTTTTATGAACAATACAATGAATCTATCAAGATTGACCTTGCAATGAATCTCATCTGAGTATGAATTTTTTTTCTGCCATAATTGATCCTCAACATTTGGGTTGTAATATCACAATTGTTGAAGTTATAGCACAATAAGCTTGACAAGTCACTTCCAAGTCTTTGGAGGAGATCAGTTCCTAGAGAAAGCAGTCAAGTCATGCAGGACATGGTTGAAGTATCATGGGCATGTTGATCCTAGAATTGTTATCATTTTTGGCAATTAAATTACTCATTTAAACATATGTTTTATTATCTTTTTGTATATTTTATGTCACGCAGATCACTATTCAGCTCAAGTATGTATGAATTTAAGGTTTATATGAAATCTATTTATTATTATCATTATGATGATTTTATTAATTAAAATTGACATTATTAAAGCACATTTGATGTATTAATTAATTTATATATTTGTTTGCAAATTATATTATCTTTTTGGGACAAATTAATAACAAGAACGCATTCAGCCTGCCTTTCGCACAGCCCGTCCAGCTCGCTGTGCGAAACTCGTTGGTAGTTTGCCAGATGTTGAAACGTGTTGTTGCAGATTGTAGTCTTGAAGCACGCCAGCAAACAGACACTTCGTTCGCCCTACATCTACGCCCAACGTATTCAGCTCACGGTCTAGCTTGCTGTTCAGCTTTCCGTTCATATCGCTAACCCGACTGCGCGCTGTTGAGATTTGATTTTAGGTATTTAAACTGTGAAATAGCCTGCAAATGACCTGCTGTACACACGTTTGGGTAATGGAGCTCATGTTCTAGATAATCTGCCAGCTTGCAACCTCCTTTGTTAACACCTCTCCCGCTGATCACGCGCTGGGTTTCTATGTTAGCCCACGTTCTAGAAAACTCGCAGTGCGTTCTCCGTTGTTCGTCACCAGTTCACTGCTGTGCTGAAGAAGGACCTGTGCGCCACATCTGAAGACCTACTGCGCTGAAGAAGGAGCCTGTGCGTACCCTGTCCAATGAAGAAGACTAGACTCACACCGAAGAAGGGAGGATCCTGTGCATTGGCCTGCAATTTGTTATGTGCCTTAATAGTGGACTAAATTTAGAGAGCAGTCGACCACTAAAGGGTCAACTTGCTCATCTCTATAAACAATTATATAAATAAGCCTCTGTGTGAGAGCTCAGTTAGCTAGAGAGAGCTAAAGAATCAGAGAATTATGAGAGAATTCATAGTTTATTAGTTTGTTCTTGAGTACATTGTATTTCTGTTCCATCGTCTGAATAAAGAACTGTATGTTTTGTTGTTGAAGATTGCATCTGAGTAGAAGTTAACCAGGCACCACCCCTGATTGCTGAGAGGGCCCCTTATCAACCAGAGGTTTTTTTGTTGTTGTTCTGTTGTAGTTAGTTTTGTTTCCGGTTAGTTGTATTATCTCATTTGTTTTCTGTAACGCATTTTATTTCCAGAATTAAATAACTAGACTGCGCGCATAGTTTGCTTTTGAATTTATTTTCAGTCTTTTCATTCCTAGTTTCATGTTCAGTTCATTTACTAGTAAATAGAATAAATTGCTTTTAAATTCAGTTCTGTGTATTTCTTGTTATAAGTTATCAGTTTATGCAATTTAAATTTCAGTTTATTAACATGCAATGGTTTCTTTATGTTTATGTTTATGAATTTGTTTAAGTTCATGTCATTGTTAAATTTGCTTAATAAGTAGGTTTACTTATTGTCTTTATGTATTAAATCTGCATCTGCATGAATTCAGTTGAAGATTAGATTATTTAGATTAATTTTTATTATTTTAACTATGCAGACTGTCATTCGGACAGCCTGTTTAAACTACCATTCAACCACCCCTTTTAGACCCACAGTTTAGTCTGTCATTCAGCCCTTAGTTTTGTTTTTAGTGTTTTTATGTATTTTGAGATTATTTTCAGTTCTGTTTTGTTAATGTTTGAATTATGCTTTGACTGAGATAGTTAGATAACAGTTTTATTTAACATTGAAGTTAAAGTTAGAATGCTTTAGGTTATGTATTAAAGTTTTAATCATTTTCTTTACTTCTTTCCACTTTGAATATGTGTTAAGCTGTGTTATGTTTTGTTTCTCATTTCTTTTTACTAGTATATTGTTTTGTGTTTATGCCTTTGGATTGATTTATCCTTTGCATGTAAATTCAGTATTATATGTGTTATCCTTAGTATGTTTTTAGGTTGTTCCTTTTTCATTGTGTAATTACTGAAAGAGACTTGTAGGATAGAATTCAAAAACATTCATATTAAGTTTTCTACTTGTTTCTTTCTATTTAGTTTTCTTTATTAAGTTTTCTACTTGT
Organism: Pseudotsuga menziesii; assembly: GCA_001517045.1. NCBI lineage: Eukaryota > Viridiplantae > Streptophyta > Pinopsida > Pinales > Pinaceae > Pseudotsuga > Pseudotsuga menziesii. Next base: position 258,642 of record LPNX010161939.1, on the reverse strand, counting down.
TTCTTTCTATTTAATTTTCTTTATTAAGTTTTCTACTTGCTTATTAATTAGGTTTTCCTTGCATCTTGGTTTCCAGTTTAAATATTAGTTGTTAATAGTATTATTTTCAGTTTAATAAATTATCAATTATTTAGTTTAATATTTTGTCCCGGTTTAATTAACTTAATTGTTGAATTCTTAGGAGTTTGACTCGGTTTTTCATTTTGAAATATATTTCGATCTTTTGTTTGTTAAAATATTTCCACGACACCATAAGAACTCCTTTACCTTCGCATATATTTTGTGTCAACTCTAAGCCTACCAACCCCGGTCGATAATTAAAGATTAGGTGAATTAATTTAGACATTATAACACCCAACACTTTTGGCGTCGTTGCCGGGGAGTTGTTCTGTAAGGTAGAGTAGAATTATTTATGAAGCTTAGCAATAGGTTGGTATTGGGGGAGCGGTAAGACGAGAGGTAAGAACCTGCGCATCTGTTATAACAGGCGCCCCCAAATCCAGCAACAGTGGTAGCATAGGTTTTCTTTAGTTTAAATTTTTTCATGAGTAGACTTAGAGATCCTCAGGGTAGATTTATTAAGACCGAAAAATTTATTGAAGTCCCTACTAACTACTGTAGGGGACGTAATTCCCCAACTACTAACTCACCAGAAAGGTATCGAAAGACGCCTATAGGAAGTAGTTCTACCCTGAAACCTAAGGAGTCTCTCTTAGAAGATCTTACTGGGGAAGCTATAGAAGGAGAAGGAACCTTGGAAGAAGGTCCTAAGGACCCCATTCTTGAGGAAGTTCAAGAGGATCAGCCATTAGAAACCTCTATCCCTCCACTAGTTTCGAATCCAATTAACAAAACTTTTTCACTAGTAGGAGATCCGAATTTCAATGACTTTGTTGATCCTGCCCAAGTAAAAGCTCTCTTTGGAACCTCAGTAGATCCAGTAATTTCACAAATTGAAACTTTTATAGTATAACCTACTATCCCTCTAGGATTCAATAAAAACACGGTTGATCAGAGGAATATCTCTCTCGAAAAAGGACGTTGGGATGCCCCATTATCACCTCTAAAGGAGCCTCCTAAGTATATCTACGTTAAGAATCCAACTTATATGGAGAGACAGGGAGAAAACGAAGATCATGATGAAGTTAGAAATGAAGAAGGAGAAGGGGAAAATCGAACTGAGGCTACCTTCGGGTTCCCTATTTTAGACACAATGCAGGATGTAACTATGAAAAACATCCCTCCTTCCTCCTTACCTACTTTCTATGGAGAAAGTAATGAGGACCCAGACACATTCCTGTTCGAGTTCGATATCCTTTCTAGGAGCTATAATTATCTACAATATGCTCACAAACTGGAAATCTTTCTCGCTACACTAAAAGACTCCGCCTTGAGATGGTTCATGGGATCAGGAGAATTCACTATCAGGACTTGGGATGACATGAAAACTTCATTTTTGTGAAAATATCAAGAGTATTGCAAACCCAAGGACTCTCGACATGATATATTCAAGATACAACAACTTGAAGACGAGAGCCTGGAGGAGTATCTCGAAAGGTTCATTTATACATTACATAAATTTGAATATAACGACATCCGAGAAGATGCAATACGTACACTTTTCCTTAAGGGGATCTTCGAGGACTTGTTAGAAAGTCTTAATCTCATGGCAACTGGCGATATTTTTCATAAAACTTTTGCACAAATCGGTGATATGTGTAAAATTTTTTCTAGGAGTAGGGGGAAAGTTGCAAAAAAAAATTGAGGGCCTTTTGGTAGAAATGTAAGAGGAAATGTTCCTAGTTCAGGTGGAGTTACAAGAGTAGAGTTAGGAAACCTGCTGGCGAATTTGAAAACTAATATCTTAGGAACAATGGGTTCTCAACTAGATGCTTTACAAGCTAAGAAGAGGCAGGATGAAGAATGAGTAGCAATGAGTATCTTTTGTCCAAGATGTAGAATTAAACATCCCCAAAGGGAATGTTCGTTAAACAACATCTCCATATGTCACATCTGTACACAAGAGCATCCAACAGATAACTGCCCATCCTTGCATGGGTTGCAAGCCATCTATAAGAGGGGGGATGTAGATGAAACATCTAGGAGGCCTCCTTGGAAACCTAGAGACCAACCAGCATATCAAAACTTTCCACCACAACCTCCACTCTATTATCCTCCGTATCAACCACCTCAACAATGGAACAATTCAAGTTGGTAGAATTGGCCACCTTAGTACCCGCCTCCTCAATTTCCACAACAACAATATTGGTCACAAGGATGGAGAGGAAAACCATATCCCTAGTCACAACCTATCCCTGCACCTAATCATCCTTATCCTTAGGATCAAACAAATTTCTAGCAAATGTCGCTTGGATTTGTACCTCCAGTTCCTTTTATCACACGGTAACCTCATCATTTCCAGAATGCAAATCCTCCTCGACCGACATTATTACCTACACAACTGATACCTAACCCTAATAATAATAAACCAACTCAAGCTCTTAACAGCATTGAGTTGCAAACTATTCCATCGTACCTCATTTTGACTGTACCTGTACATGAGATTCAATTACGATCGGGAAGAGTTGTGAATAATAAACCCAAGTCATGAATCATCATTCAGGAACCAAATGAAGAAGAATAAGATTAAAATGAAACTGTGAATGATGCTATTTTGGAGGATGTGAACATTACAAAGGTTCCAGTACACACCCATCCTCTGCAAGAAGCTATTCAGGAGCAAAGAGTTCCTCCATTTCCAGAAAGACTAGAAATAGAAAAACCTGTAGTTCATCCAGAGTACAACATTTTGAATGAATTAAAGAATATCTGTATTAAAATCCCTCTATTACAAGCTATCAAAGACATACCAATCTATAGTAAGGTAATAAAGGAGCTATGTATTAAACACCCAGGAAAGAAGCAAAAGGACCCTCTCACAATTCATGTTATAGGAGATATGTCTGAATGTATGACAGGTCAGTCCCGGATTGCAAAATATACAAATCTAGGAGCCCCAGTAGTGACTATAATTATAAACACCGCCGCCATAGAGAATACATTAATCGATTTAGGATCCTCCATTAACATGATGACCACCGCAGTTTTAGAAGTTTTACAGTTAGGACAATCTCTCTGACCTACTCCTTCCATCCTAGAACTAGCAGACTGTACTATGGTAAAACCCGCTGGAGTCCTAGATGACTTTGTTGTATCGGTAGCCTCATGGGAATACCCTGTCGACTTTATGGTCGTAGAATCAAAGGATCATTCTAAAAGACATCCTATTATTTTGGGAAGACCATGGTTAGCTACCGCAAATGCTATTATAGGATGTAGGGATAGAGAGATGACTATTTCCATTGGGTTGTCCACACAAATATTTATTTTATACCCCCCCAGCACAACCAATAATCGAAAATTCATGGTGGTTAAATTGTTCTTTTGGGGATGAATACTTTGATGATCTCTCCCTTCCTAGTGATTTCTCTTGGTCACTTCAGGAGCAGACCACTGAGAATGTATTAAACCAGTTTGTTTCTTCAACAACCTGTACAGATTTCCCTCAGTCTTTTGCTCAACTCGATCATATTTTTGGTGATAAATTTCAAGAGAATATGGCTCTTTCCATGTTTACAAAAACACCTTGTGTCTTCATGATTGAAGAGAATATAGGACCATATACCATACCTTGTGAGGTTGGCCCTGGAAAATTTCTACATATAAACACAGGATTAAGTAAAAACCAACAATCACGGCTGCTTAAAGTTATTAAGAAACAAGCTAGAGCATTTGCATGGGAATACACTGATATGAAGGGTATACACCCTGATACCTGTATTCATCATATTTATATGGATCCAAGAATGTCACATGTAAGGCAGCCACAGAGGATGATGAATCTTGCTCTAAAGGATATAGTAAAACAAGAATTACAAAAATTGCTCACTACTGGTTTCATCTATCCTATCTCCGACAGTAAATGGGTATCTCCTTTAGTAGTAGTCCCAAATAAAGTTATAGGGAAATGGCGTATTTGTGTTGATTTTAGGGAGCTAAGTAAAGCTACACTTAAAGACTACTTTCCTTTACCTTTTATTGATCAAGTATTAGGTACTCTGTCAGGTAAAAAATATTTTTCCTTTCTTGACGAGTATAGTGGTTACAACCTGATTTTAATAGCACCTGAATATCAAGACAAGACCACTTTTACATGCCCTTGGGGAACATACGCTTATCGAGTTTTTCCATTTGGCTTATGTAATGCACCTGCCACTTTCCAGCGAGTAGTCTTAGGAATCTTTTTCGGTCTTATACATGACTGTGTGGAGGTATACATGGATGACTTTACGGCCTATGGTAATACTTTTCAAGAAGCGCTTGACAACCTCGAGAAGGTCTTGATTTGATGTCAAGAAACGAATTTATCCCTTAGTCATGAAAAAATGTAGAATGTTACTGACAGAAGGTATAGTTTTGGGACACCATGTTTCCTCCCAAGGAATTATGGTGGACCCTGTGAAGATCGAAGTAATTGTTGGCCTTCCCTCTCCCAAAAATCAGAAAGAGGTAAGAATTTTTCTTGGTCATGCAGGCTATTACCGCCTTTATATTGAAAATTTCACTAAAATTTCTGCACCAATGTTTAAGTTGCTTACAAAGGACGTAGAATTCCAGTGGACATAATCTTGTCAAAATGCTTTTGAAATCCTAAAAGCTAAACTATCAGTAGCACCAATACTTAGGGTTCCTAATTGGTCCCTTCCATTTCACATATCTATCGATGCCTCTGATACGACCATAGGAGGAGTCCTCAGCCAAAAAGAAGGAGAAGCACCTTATGCCATTTATTTTATTAGTAAGAATTTGAATCTTGTTGAACTTAATTATACTGTTACTGAAAAATAATTTTTGGCAGTAGTTTATGCTATTAATAAGTTTCATCATTACATTACAGGTTATAAATTTTTTGTGCATACTGACCACTCCGCCATTAGATTTCTAATGAATAAACCAATCACCAATGGTAGAGTGACCCGATGACTTCTTTTATTGCAAGCATTTAACATTACTGTCATTGACCGACCTAGTAAAGAAAATCTAGTAGCAAATTTCCTTTCCCGTATTCAACATGAAGACGGTACTAAACCAATTGATGACACTTTTCCTGACGAACATCTATTTGCTGTATCTGTCCAGACCCCTTGGTCTGCAGATATTGCCAATTATTTAGCAACTGGGAAAATACCAAACCATTTGTCCCCACATGAGAAGCATCGTATTATAGTTTAGAGTTCCAATTATTCTTGGGTTGATAACGATCTCTTCCACACTGGTCCATATCTTATTATTCGACGATGCATGCGGGAGGATGAAATGGTAGACATCCTCCATGCATGCCATGATGGACCATGTGGAGGACATTTTTCTGATAAGAGGACAGTATATAAAGTCTTACATTCTGGTTATTATTGGCCAAGCATTTTTAAAGATGCTGCCAAATATGTCAAAGGATGCGATAACTACCAAAGAATGGGTAGACCTACGTCATCTGATCAAATGCCGTTACAACCCCAAGTCATGATTGAATCCTTTGAGAAATGGGCTCTTGATTTCGTAGGACCAATTTCTCCCATGTCTCGTAAAAATAAATATATCTTAGTTTGCACAGACTATGTCACCAAATCGGTAGAAGCTAAAACTTTATTTAGAGCTACAGAGAAATAAGTGGTAGAATTCATATATGAAGAAATATTCACCTGGTTTGGTGTACCTATAGAAATTGTCACAGATCAAGGCACTCAATTTACTTTTAAATTAATGAAAGAACTTACTACGAAATATGGCATCCGACATTGCAAATCTTCACCTTATCACCCTCAAGCTAATGGTCAGGTAGAATCAACTAATAAAGTATTAGAAGCCATTTTAACTAAAACTATTCACTTACATCATAAGGACTGTGCAGATAGAATCCCAGAGGCTTTATGGGCCTATAGGATAACATGGAGAAACACTACCGGACATACCCCCTATGAGTTAGTGTATTGCAAACAAGTCCTTTTACCTATTGAATTTCAAGTTAAAACCTTTCATATGGCAGCACAATTAGGCATGAATTTGGATGAAGCACAGAAACAATGAATATTGCAGATTAATGAGTTAGATGAGATTAGACAAGATGCACTCCAAAGAGCCATGATAATACAGAATCAATGAAAGACATGGCATGATAAATTTATTAAGAAAAAACAGTTTAATAATGGAGATTGGGCACTACTATTTGACTCATGGTTTAAAAATTTTAAAGGAAAATTAACCACCCGTTGGATGGGTCCATACGAAGTAGTTACAGCTTTTGACAATGGGTCAGTAAAAATTAAAACAATTGATGGCTCAGAAGTTTCCTTTGTAGTAAATGGACATAGACTTAGACTTTATCATCAACTGACATTTAAACAGGATTTTATACAGAATGTTTTGCAGCAAAATGAAATGGAATTAGTTGAAGGGGAAGCTATTCCTCCTCCTCCTGATCCTTGAAAAGTATTTTGGGTTATTATCACTTGTATATATGTAAATATGTGCTTGTTTCTTTGAATAAATAAGAGTCATTTCTAATAGATTGTTTACACGGGACTCTTTTTCTTTTTTATGTCTTTATGAATAAATTGAATCATCTAATAAGTGGTTTTGCAGTTTGATTACAAGTATTCTATCTCTATAAGTAGCTTATGAAGTCTTACTTGGAAAAGGGAAGTATGTTACAATACTCATCAGGTATCTTAACCTTTCTTGGGGTACTTTTGAAATTTTCAGCTTATAGTGAAAATTAAAAATTTACAATCCTCTATATATCATACTTAACCAACTCTTCTATGATTCATATGGTTTTTGGTATTTTGGTTCAGACATGTATAGTTCTGATTCACTCTTTTGAACAGTTGCTTGATAGACCTACTTTCATTATCATATTTTTCACATTCTCATCTTATACCTATGGATTACTAGTTCATCTTATGCTTGTTGTCAAAACTTGTCTCTCAACTATTTTGGTGATAACTTGAGAGTAAGTGGAATTTTTTTGTCTGTGGGGAACATTACTTTTCTTTTATGAAGAAGAAGGACTGTAAGGTTAAAGAACAACTTTAAGTTATTCTCTTTTGACATGATCTATGGTTATGACCATTATGAAATTACTTATAAGTTTATTTTGAAAAAAAATGAATTATGTGTTTAGCAGGACTTAACACGCTCTAGTACCAATCGGCTTCCATATATTTAATATCATTATACAAGGAAAACCCGTCGGAGTACTCAGACAGGCTTGCTGGCAGCAGGTCAATGCTAAGTAAAAACTCAAAACACGGAAGCTCGATAAATGCAAGTAAACCCATCGGGGTACTGAACAAGCTCATTGGCAGCGGGACTATGCTTGCATGATACCAAGGTAAACCCGTCGGGGTACTGAACATGCCTGCTGGCAACAGGGAAATAACTGGTAAACGAGATCTGGTTAATGCACTACTATGCACATAGTTCGTAAAACAATGATAATATAAAGAAAATTTTTAGAATTTATGAATATACAAGTTACAACCAATTGTTTAACATGTCGTTTGAGAATGGCTGTAAATTGGGCTTGACCCTGCCCTTCTAATTCAACATATACCTAGGATTCCATTCTCCTAGAAATGGGACCCATAGATGTAAATCTCACATACTCCAGGGTAAACTTCAATATTTTGTGATGACAAGATATCTTTAAAATGAGGCATAGATGACTAGTTTTTCCTATGGCATTCTTTTGGTTCAATTATTATCATTCAAGCGGTCTTTCTAAGCACTGTTATATTTTTCATGAATATACATCTCTGAATCATTTCCATTTACTAGTTAGTTCATTTTTCTTCTTTTCTTTACAAAATAATCAACAACATGATAGAACTCTTTCATTTTTCTGGAACAATCACTTCTTCTCTCTTCTATGGCTTGAGGAAAATGGATTTGGAAAAATTAGATTGTTTTCACTTTTTATGATAGATCTATTTATCTCTGATAAATGATAAGTGTTTTTTAGGATAATATAAGCAGTGGAACTTGATTATAGCATGAAGCATATTTTCACGGCAAAATCAATATGAAGAATCGAATAAAGGTCCAAATGAAATACCAAATGACGATCTGAATAAAACATTGTAATATTTTAGTATTTATAATTAAAATTTGCTAACCAAATATTGTTTTTTGGCAAATAATTTTTACCTTCATGTGGATGCTTAGAAATTCTGCTTATCATTTCATTATTGATAATCCTATCCTTTTACCCAATCATGCATGTAAATTATTAATTGACTAATTCTCTTGATTATAAATGTGATTTATACTTTTCATGTCATATGTTCAACCTGCCCAAAGTTTTACTTTGGACATAGTTGAATTAATTTTAAAAAACCTTATGAATTTACTTACTTGTGTATATGCTTGTTGCTGCGCTCATGTCTCAAAATTTGCTATGACAGTGTGATCTATTATCTTTCTTTTGCTCAGTGGGACCTGGCATTTCTTCGGTTTAGGGGAATGTTGATCCTAGAATTGTTATCATTTTTGCCAATTAAATTACTCATTTAAACATATGTTTTATTATCTTTTTGTATATTTTATGTCACACAAATCACTATTCAGCTCAGGTATGTATGAATTTAAGGTTTATATGAAATCTATTTATTATTATCATTTTATGATTTTATTAATTAAAATTGCAATTATTAAAGCACATTTGATGTATTAATTAATTTATATATTTGTTTGCAAATTATATTATCTTTTTGGAACAAATTAATAGCAAGAATGTATTCAGCTTGCCTTCCGCACAGCCTGTCCAACTCGACGTCCAGCTTGTCATCCAGCTCGCTGCGTGAAACTCATTGGTAGTTTTCCAGATGTTGAAACACGTTGCTGCAGACTATAGTCCTGAAGCGCGCCAACAAATAGACACTTCATTCGCCCTAGATCTGTGCCCAACGTATCCAGCTCACAGTCCATCTTGCTGTTCAGCTTTTCGTCCAGATCGCTAACCAGACTACGCGTTGTTGAGAATTGATTTTAGGCATTTAAAATGTGAAACAACCTGCAAACGACCTGCTGTACAGGCGTCTTGGTAATGGAGCTCGTGTTCTAGATAATCCGCCAGCTTGCAGCCTCCTTTGTTAACACCTCACCTACTGATCACGCGATGGGTTGCTGTGTTAGCCCATGTTCTAGAGCCACCAATTCACTGCTGCGTTGAAGAAGGACCCGTGCACCACATCTGAAGACCTGCTGCGCTGAAGAAGCAGCCTGTGCGTACCCTGTCCAATGAAGAAGACCATACTCGCGCTGAAGAAGGGAAGATCCTATGCGTTGGCCTGCAATGTGTTATGTGCCTTAATAGTCGACTAAATTTAGAGAGCAGTCGACCACTAAAGGGTTGGCTTGCTCATCTCTGTAAACAATTATATAAATCAGCCTCTGTGTGAGAGCTCAATTAGCTAGAGAGAGCTAGAGAATGAGAGAGTTAGGAGAGAATTCACAGTTTATCAGTTTTTTCTTGAGTACATTGTATTTCTGTTCCATCTTCTGAATAAAGAGTTGTATGCTTTGCTGTCGAAGATTGCATTTGAGTAGAAGTTAACCAGGCACCACCCCTGATTGCTGAGAGGGCCGCTCATCAACCAGAGGTTTCTTTCTTTTCTTGTTTATTTCTTTTTTCTGTTGTAGTTAGTTTTGTTTCCAGTTAGTGTATTATCTCATTTGTTTTCTGTAACGCATTTTATTTCCAGAATTAAATAACTAGACTGTGTGCATAGTTTGCTTTTGAATTTATTTTCAGTCTTTTCATTCCTAGTTTTCTGTTCAGTTTATTTACAAGTAAATAGAATAAATTGCTTTTAAATTCAGTTCTGTGTATTTACTGTTATAAGTCATCAGTTTATGCAATTTAAATTTCAGTTTATTAACATGCAATGGTTTCTTTATGTTTATGTTTATGAATTTTTTTAAGTTCATGTCACTGTTAAATTTGCTTAATAAGTAGGTTTACTTATTGTATTTATGTATTAAATCTGCACCTGCACGAATTCAACTAAAGATTAGATCATTTAGATTAATTTTTATTATTTTAACTGTGCAGACTGTCATTCAGACAACTTGTTTAAACTGCCATTCAACCACCGCTTTCAGACCCACAGTTTAGTTTGTCATTCAGCCCTTAGTTTCGTTTTTAGTTTGTTTATGTATTTTGAGATTGTTTTCCGTTCTGTTTTGTTAATGTTTGAATTATGCTTTCACTGAGATAGTTAGATAACAGTTCTATTTAACATTGAAGTTAAAGTTAGAATGTTTTAGGTTATGTATTAAAGTTTTAATCATTTTCTTTACTTCTTTCGACTTTGAATATGTGTTAAGCTGTGTTATGTTTTGTTTCTTGAATTTGTTTCTAATTTATTTTTACTAGTGTATTGTTTTGTGTTTATGCCTTTGGATTGATTTATCATTTGCATGTAAATTCAGTGTTATATGTGTTATCCTTAGTATGTTTTTAGGTTGTTCCTTTTTCATTGTGTAATTAATGAAAGAGACTTGTAGGACAAAATTCAAAAACATTCCTATTAAGTTTTCTACTTGTTTCTTTCTATTTAATTTTTTTTATTAAGTTTTCTACTTGCTTATTAATTAGGTTTTCCTTACATCTTGGTTTCTAGTTTAAAGATTAGTTGTTAATAGTATTCTTTTCAGTTTAATAAATTATCAATTATTTAGTTTAATATTTTGTCTCGGTTTAATTAACTTAATAGTTGAATTCTTAGGAGTTTGACTTGGTTTTTCATTTTGAAAGATATTTTGATCTTTTGTTTGTTAAAATATTTCCACGACACCATAAGAACCGCTCTACCTTCGCATATATTTTGTGTCAACTCTAAGCCTACCAACTCTGGTCAATAATTAAAGATCAGGTGAATTAATTTAGACATTATAACACCCAACATGGCACTCAAACCCATTAAGGAAGGAGCCTTTCCTATAACCAAGATATAAGAGGACAAGAGAGTGGTGCAATTTAAAGATAGAGAAATGAATAAATATGTGGGAGAGGAAATTGATATTTAGTCGCCTTGTTAAGGTGTGAAAGGGAAGAACAATCAAGTGGCGTTAAATAATGAATCCTGAAAGAAAAAGCAGAAGGAAGATATTTGGGAAATGGATAATCAAAGAAAGGAAACCACAAAAGGAGGAATCAATTAGGGAAAAGAAGGTGAACTTTCCTTCGATCTTCCCCGATTCGGTTGTAGACTTGCTTCCAGATGTAGGAAAAGTTGATCAACGTTTAAGTTATTGAAGGGGTGATCATGCTCCTTTAACAATACAACATGAGAAATTCCCCCCTGAATATCAAATTAGAAGCTATTGATAATCATAAGGAAGATGCAAGGATTGAATTTAGTAAATGGTATATGTTATATTTACTGGAGCAATTTTTACAAGTGCTAAAGTCATTGACAAATTTCCCATTAGGAATTTTCTTTTACATGGGCATACAAGATCCATTGGTTCCTTGGGATCAATACAATAAAGCCCTCATTAATTTACAATCTTGTAAAGCAACTAGAAAACATATGAACTATCTAGTAGTATCTAAACTATGATAATTCAAACACCAGAAAAACTTGAAGGCTACAATTTCTCAAAACTGAAACCACAATGTTACCTAATTATTCAGTGTTAAAGAACACAAGATTCTTTTGAATAATAGACCCAAAGGTTCAGAGTGTTGGAACTTCACTATGATACCAGATATAACGCCCGATATCCAAGATTATATGAATTTTAGTAATTTTGCAATATTAAGCATAAAAATAGATAATTACCAGAGAACCAAATTCTAAAGATTTTAATATTCCAAATTAATAAATAATGAAGGCAATAAAGAGTACATACCCGAACTTGTAAGAATGACTTACAATTGGATTGATGACTAGTTGATCGAAGTGGAAGGAGTAGATCGTTGCGAGAAACAACATGGAAACCACAATTGAGGGAACGACTCTCCTCCCAACTAACCCATAATCATTGACTAAGTCCCCCCAAGCTCTCACTCAGTAATACCAAGCCAACTAAACAACATAACTAGAATCATATTCTACCCTCAAGCTCCAAACCTCCATCTCCACATAACACATAGAACCCTCCTCCGACCCTCAACCTTCCCCAAACAAAGATCATTAAAACCAGGAAAATAAAGACAATCAACTTCCAATTGCCCCATTTATCAGGAAATTCGATAATTTATTTAATTTGAAATAAATTTGCATGAGGGCCACATGGCCTCCATGCACATTACCTTTTTCTAATCATGCTTTACTAAAATTGAAGTAAGTATTTTTGTTAATTAAACTTTATTGGTTTTCATTTCTTATTTATGAAATTAATATATTGATCTATAATATTAATATCTCCTTATTATCTAATATAGGTTTAATAATAATAATTTCTAATTAGTTTTAGGAGTGTTACAACAGTTCCCTAGAGAATCAAGTCAACATCTTGTTCAGAACAATATTTGAATCTAATCGAGCCCTTTGTAAGAAACAAAGATGGGGTTCCATAACAATCTTTGGAGCTCAAACCTTTTGCATCCAAGAGTCTTGTTCGAAACAAAATTTGAAGCCAATCTAACCCCTTGTAAAAAACAAAGACGGGGTTCCATATCCAATATTTGGAGCCCAAACATTTTGCATTCAAGAGTCTAGGGAGTCTTCCACTATATTACAACCAATAAATTTACCAATTAATTCCAACTACCATTTTGACCCTCAATGTTTTTTTGGTTTCACTGCCTTTTTACACCTCTTGCATCTCTTCTCCTTGATATTCTCCTTTGAACTAGTAGGTTCCCGAGATCTGTCATTCATACATTTAAAATCTAAAATACTACGTTTTTAACCCCCACTCATGTTCACTAAATCAGAGAAGCTCAACACTTTTTCCAAAGAGGGCAATTATAGTAGGGGATTTGGTTCAAGATTTCCCAGTACATTGGTTCCCTGATTCTGTGTGCAAGGTTGATTGATTTAAGATGTAAGTAAAGAAAGAACTGGCATGAAAGTGTTATTAAAACTTTCTTAAGTGTTGAACCCTTAAATACCCTCACAAATTCAAAGCTCCTTTGATAAATGTATTAGAGAGATGACTGTTGTACCTTCCACCTTCAAGGATTTGACAGATCATGTGTCCACTTGTGGCACCAAGACCATACCCTCATTTGTATTATGGGTTAATGTTTGGTTTTCATCCCTTAGAGAACTATCTCCTTCATGGTCCAAAATCCCTAAGAAGGTATTTGCTTGTGAAGGGAGCATGCACTCAAATATTTCCACTCAATTGGATCATTCAAGTAGTCAACCAAGTCTTCTTTTGTTTTCTAGGATTTCCTCAATTCATTCCCCAAATTCCTACTACAAAACCCTCCATCAACCTCTCTTTTCTCATCTATAATATATATCTATGGATTCTCGATATTATCATTTATAATTCTTTCATCATCAGAAACAATATTTATGGGACCCATGGTGACATATACTTTGTGAGAAATGGAAAATCCTGCTACTCCAAGCTTCATAAGACCTTAGAGCTAGATTTTAAACTTCAATGCTAATTCCTTTGACATTGACATGCACATGAAGAAAATTTTATAAACAACTTATCATTAATGGTTTTCCAAGAAATAATTTTAAATTAAACCATCAATTACAAATGCACAATTTACCCAACCGCTCTATTAATCACATTCTAATTCATAATAATAATAATAATAATAATCTATTTTTAAGGTCATCGCCAAGCGAGACACCAAATTGGTGTATGAGACCCCCTTGTTTGTGGGACAAGGGACCCCCCTCTGCGCAGCGATTTAACTGCTAAAGTCTACAGAGGTGTACATACACTACCCCCCTTTGGATTTGAACCCGTGACCTCCTAAGAGGAAACACATGCTCTTAACCATTAGGCCCACAATGCTTCGAATTAATTTTCAATGTAAGAAATGGTAGCATGCCTGTTACTACATGTAACAATACATTTTATTTGGAGTTTTTACGAAGACACCAAACAAATTGATTGTAGCCCATGTTGTATGATAATTGCTCCTAGGTTTTGGGGACCCTGTTTTTGTCATTTCCCAAGTGTCAAAAGTTATTCATCACATCCTAATTCATACAATGCATCAAATTAATTTTCAATGTAAAAAATGGTAGCATACTCGTTACTACATATAACAATACATTTTATTTGGAGTTTTTACTAAGACACCAAACAAATTGAATGTAGCCCATGTTACCTGAGAATTGCTCCTAGGTTGTGGGGACCCTGTTTTTGTCATTTCCCAACTGTCAAAAGCTTAGGAACTTTGTGGGAAACATTCCAAGACCTTTGGGAGTAGTGTCAAATTGCTTGGCAAGATATTTTTTGCGAGGACTGCATTGCCACGAATGTTTTGTCCATGACATTTAATGTGCTATAAACCTTGTGGCATCCAAATTTCTAACGTTTTGGTGCATTTTTATGCTAAGCTACAATGCCACATCATTGATGGCTACTCAAATTGCAAATTATGATAAATGTACCCTTATGAATCTGTCTATTTCATGGTTCATACTTACTGTCTAGTTAGCGAAATTATATGCAAGTTTCATGGTGGGTGTTTTCTTTTTCATAAGTATATGAATTCCTTTGTTTTGATGGCTGTTATTCATTGTTATCCATTTTTATTTATTTTTTATTTTTATTCATTGTTAATGACCTTTTTATTATTATTTATGTTTCTAAGAGGCATATGAATTCCTTTTTAATTGTTGTTGTCTTCAGTCCATGGAATACCTTTGTTATTCTTGTCTTCAATTTGATTAATTGTCAATGCCCCCATGTTTACTTACCTTTTTGAAGAGTTTAGTATGTTTTAAAATTTGTCTAAGCATGTGGGTATTTTTTTGTCGATTTATTTAAAGTATAGTGCGGTTTTGAAATTCATCCAAGCATGCATTATTAGGGTTGTCAATTTAGTCCATGTTAAATCATTTTTTTGATAAAATATATTGTCAACTATTATAAGAAAAAACTATTTAATCAAATTCTGTTATAATATTGATATTATAGTTCCAATTTTATGATAATATTGGTCTTATCCATATCGATATTACACCATTATTAATATTAGTGGGTATCAATGGTCACACTTGTTTTAAGAGAATTTATTAATATTAGTGGGTATCAATGGTCACACTTGTTTTAAGCGAATTTATTAATATTAGTGGGTATCAATGGTCACACTTGTTTTAAGAGAATTAAAAAGATTCCTATTTTTTTGTTTTGTTTATTGCAATTCAATCATATGCTGAATGATCATTCATTTACACTTGTTTTAAGAGAATTTATTAATATTAGTGGGTATGAATGGTCATACTTGTTTTAAGATAATTAGAAAGCTTCCTTAAATTTTTTTTTATTGCAGTTCACTCATATAATGAATGACCATTCATTTAGGGTATCATCATGTTCAAACTTGGATGCAATGAATAAGGTACATTTGACATGCTTGGTAATGTTCAATTTAACAAATTTATATCTAAATTTATGTGAACACACTTTTCTAAAATCAAATTTGTTATTCACATATTCACTTCCCATCATCGTGGATTTTGTGTATGGGTATGGGGCGATTCTCGTCGATATTGGGAAATATTCTAGGGACTTCATAGTACTAAATACAATTACTTAATTAATGATGGTTGGAAGGGTAATTTAATTTATTTGTTTTATATGAAATATATTTGAATAAGAAACTTCAATTTTTAGAATCATGGGTTGAGTTTAAACAGTGTTGTTTTAACACAAGTACAGGTATCATTTTCAAGCTTATTTTTATTTGTCTAATTTAGTATTAGAATGTCATTTGTCATTTTTGTCCTTTAATTAAATATGTGAGTATTTATTATAGATAAAATGGGAAGAGAATGTGCATTTAGTTGATGCTACAGAGATTTCTATGTATCTTTGTTACATGCATATGCAGTACAGCGACTTATGTATGTTTTGTCTTTGATTTCCATAGATCTTGTATAGGGATCTATGGATTGGGTTATGGATATATTTTTCTTTGTTATTCTTTGAACTATCTTTGTTCATTTTTGGATCACGTGCACACATTTTTTTGGATTATATAATGAATTTTTAATTATGAATCACGTTGGAAGTTTTAATGTTATGGATAGTTTGTTTATTTTTTACTTTATTGATGTTTTGTTCCAATTTTGATATCTTGTGTCTATTTAAATATGAAGCAATTATCTTACAAGTGTTTTTATCTGTATACATAAATGTATATGTTTTTAGAATTGTTAAGAATAGAGTTAACAAGCTTAAGTGTTATCAATTTAGTTATATGTGGTGTTAGCAGACTAAAAATTATGCATGTCAAATTCATGTAAGTCATTTGTTGAAAATATGTTTAGAAATGTTAATTAAATAGGTTTCTTTCTTTGCATCCTTAATTTTTTTTTGCAACTATTTCTTTTAGGATAAATAATGAGGCATGGTAAAAAAAAGGTGTAAATGGATCAAACAATAGACTCATACCAAGTTTCTTTAAAAATGAATAGGTTTTTATATTTGTTAAGCCTGGAGTTGATAAGCTTAAGTGTTACCATCTTAGTTCCATGCGGTGTTGTCATACCAAAAATTATGCATGTCATATTCATGTAAATGATGTATGCCATTTGTGCTATCGTAATGCACTAATTTTTGATATTACAGACATGATTACTGAGATGTAAACTCTTTAGTCCTTTGTACCTTGTTCCAATGCCAAATTTCTAGGATAGAAGATCTTTCGAATGCCCCTTTTCTGTCTTCCCTACTGTAATCAGTACCATAGTTAATATGCTTACAATGTCTATCCTTCTTATGCAATTCGTGCAAGAGGTTTTGAGTATTGTGAACCCCCCGTGTTCCTTAAATTCCTTGATCCAACTATTTTGGGATGGTCTCCCACGTGTCCTCGGTTTGATCAATGTAGAGAACAAACTCATTTAGCAGAGTTGATTGGTTGGTTGAAGTGTTAGCCTCTTCATTCAAATTTCACTTTATGTAGAAAAATTGCACCTTCCTGATTGCTTTTAGTTCTTGTTTAATCCCCTCTATTATACATTGAACATATAGATCTTTGGTCCTGTTAATGTCATTTATATAACCACTGATTAATGAAGAATCCCCAAGGATAATTACCTAGGCATTTTATGACTTGTGGAGAATCTTGCACCCTTGGCGAGTGCTTCTACTTGATTGTTTGTTCTAGATCTAAGACCCTAGGCATCGTGTTTGATTGATACATCCTCCTTTGGGCCCACACCTTCTGCCCTTGTTGTTGAATTTGATTTTCAACATTAGCTTTATCAACATTATATTGCAAATCCCTATTTACATTATCATCTGGTGTCTCTTCAATATTTACTCGTCTTTTTTTTTAGTGTGGAGTCTAAGATTTTCATTATGGAGGTCATCACCTCAAGTGCGATCATATTTCCTTTCATGTTCTCTTTTAGTTCCAATGATTATTCAATCTATAGGTTTTAAATAAAATCAAAACCTTGTAACAAAAAAAAAAACTTCAGTTTAAAAGAAAATGCATTGGATAACTCAAGTTTAACTAAATTTTTATAGCTTTTCCCCTTAAAAATAAATAAATTCTAACCTTAAAACTTTATAGTGCAAAACACATCTATCTTAAAATAAACTTTAAAAGAATTTGAAAAAATAACTTCATAATATTTTTTTTTAAACCATGGGAACAACAACCTCCCAAGAGTATATCCAACAACCCGCAAGCCAGATATACCGGTAACTTGTGACTTCGTAGGGGCCGAGACGTCCTGAAGCCCACCGGGATGAGCCTCTATCCCAGGGGTCACCTACCCTTCGAGCCTTGTCACAACGGGCCAATGAACAACCTTACCCACCATTGGTTTTGAACCTATGACCTCCAAGGATACAACACATGTTCTTAACCATTAGGCCCACTCAGGTGCTCCATAATCTTACATAAAAACAAGAAATTGTCCAAAAGATCTTTGCTTTGGAAGAAATTGCCAAAAATATACCTCCACCTTAAAAGAAATTACCTAACAAACCTACATTTGCAAGAAATTGCCTAACAAACCTACTTTTGCAAATATATTCAAACGTAAACAAAACTTTATACGTCTTCCTTCACTTTATAAAATATACCATGATAGATCCAAATCCTAGGCTCTATCAAGCGCCGAGAGGGATCAAATCTTTGGAGGTGAAAACCTCTTCTTAAGTATTGCACTCAACTATCAGCTTTGGTGTGATTCAGACCAAAAGACACATCTTTTTATTTAAGGTCGACATATAATGTTTTTATTATTAATATTTAATACTATTTATGGTCGACATAATATTTTATATTACATTTTATTTTGTTAGGAAAGAAAATTACAACATCTCCCCCATACATGGTTTTAAAACCATGTGCAAGGCCCTTCTAAAACCATGGGTTGTTTAGGAGGCCTTGCACATGGTCTTAAAACCATTTACAACGACCTTCTAAACCATGTACAATAAAACCATGGGTTTTTAGGAGGCCTTGCACATGGTTTTTAAACCATTAGCAAGGCCCTCCTAAACCATGTACAATAAAACCATGGGTTGTTTAGGAGGCCTTGCACATGGTTTTAAAAACGACATTTTTTTGGCCGATAATTAAATTTTTTATTGTTTTGTTAAGTAGAAACATTACAACATCTATCCCATATTAGGTTGTTTTTGTGGCCGACATTTATTTTGGAGGATAATTAATTTTTTATTTATTTTTTATGGGACATTTACATGAATAACGTTACAAGAACTCCCCCATACTCAGCTGTAAAGCGCCTCTCGACACAATTATATAACGTTACAAGATCTCCCCATACTGGGCTGTAGAGCATCTCTCGACACAATAATTTCAATCTTTAAAAATGTACTTCTCAAATATATCTATATTAAAAATAAATAAAAAATAATTATTGCACAATCAATTGGGCAAAACACCTTCACTTCCGAGTATATCCAAGTTAAAAAAAAGTGAATAAGTAGTAAAAGAAAGTGTAGTAAGTTGAAAATATGAAATTATATTTTCCGTCGAATGTATAAATTCGATTTGTTCCCCTTTATGTATGTGGTCTATTAATATTTTTTCGACCGAAGTAAGTTTTAGTTTTTTTTTTTAATTAATAGAAAAAAGTTGTTTTCATTAATTTCTGTCAAACTATTAATTTAACCAAAAACCTAAAATAACAAAAATCAATAGTGTTTTTTTAAAACAACTAGTTAAACCTAAAAAAACAAAAATCAATAGAATACAAGTCTCAGGTAATAATTTTGGAGGGAGGATCGGTGAAGCAGCTCCAGCTCGACGATTAGCCCTAAGACGACCTGCTCTTGGCGTCCTTAGGGTTTGAGCAGCTTTGCAGCCGCCATGGCTGCCCCAGGGGGAGGGGACGCCCCCCACTCCTCGCCGATCTCGGCTAATGAAGCCTTTCGAAGGATCATTGGGTCATCCGGGAAGAAACCGGGGGCCCCTTCCATTCCAAAATTTATCAAGAAGCTTGACGAAATTCCTGAAATAGATTTACCAGCAGAGTAGCCCATCAAAATTGCTCTGGCATTGGCAGAACGAGGATTGGTAGGCCAGTTCATGGTACTATGGCCGTCGGCCAAAACCACAGATGATTGGATCCAAAGAAATTGGCGGCCTCTTCTAAAACATAGTGTGACCTGCTACCTGGTAGGAAGGGGCTTCTATATTTTCAAATTCATCTCCAAAGAAGACCACGACCTCATCTTCAGAAGCAGACCGTATTTTATGGGCTCTCAGGGACTATATCTCAATCGCTGGTCTCCGGAATTTGATCCAACCGTTGATGCTCCAAAAGAGGTTCCAGTATGGGTGCGCCTCCCGAATCTACCTGTTCACTACTGGAATGCTCAATTGCTTGAAAGGATCAGCAATAAACTTGGCCGATCTATTGACAAAGCAGAACCAAAGGGGCAATACACCTGTGCCAGGGTTTGCGTTGAGATTGACTTAGAGGCTGGATTACCAAAAGCAATCAAACTCTTCGTTGGAACTTGGCACCACTTCCAAAATTTGGACTACGAGCAACTGCCTTTCAAATGCAGGCTCTGTCACGAACATGGACACTTCCAAAGAAATTGTCCCAAAGCTCAGCAACCGGAGGAATCTGAAGGATGGAAAACAGTCAAGAAAAGTAAAACGGCTCCAAAAGCTCAAGAAAAACGAGCAACGAACAATAGGCAGAAGCAAGATCCAAACGCAACCCAAAAAGAAAACTTCTCAGCTGAAAAGAATATAACAGAATATCTGAACAAGGAAGCTGATCCACAAACAGCAAGGCACTCTCAAGACCCAGCAGCAGAAGCAATAGAATCATACAATAACCAAGCCCCTGAGGTGGGAGATCCTTTGGAACTTGGCGAAACCCCCAATCGAGACAGTGAGAAAGCTCCTCGTCCAAATCTGGAAACAGAACCTCCTCTCTCGGCAGATCCAAAAGGAACTCCAGCTTATGATATGGATCAAGCAAAATCTAAAGATTTGGACGAAGACCCGTCTAACCTGGACTCTGACCCGGGTGGGTTCTCAGATGAAGGTGCCACCGAATCTAGCAGCTCGCATGCAACTCCAATACACCCCACCAGAGGCCGCAAGTCAAAGAAAAAATATATGGAAGAGAAAGCTCTATGAGATATAACTAAGGGAACTAAAAAAACTCTGTCTACTATGATGAGCACCAGATCAAAGCAAGGACAGGCCTCCAAAGGGGCCTCTCCCCCCAAGAAGCTTTAGAATGTGTTACATCTCCTGGAACTGCAGAGGTTTAGGCTCCAAATCAAAAGAAGAAGCGTTGAAAGACATCATCAGAATAAATAAGCCTGACATCCTTTTGGTTCAGGAGACGAAAATGGAGGACGCGATCCTCTACCAAGCTGGAAATATCTTCTGGAAAAAAGGAAAAGGGAAAGCGATAAGCTCAAGGGGAGCTTCAGGAGGATTAGCAACCTTCTGGGATACCTCCAATTTTGAACTGATCAATGAAGAATGCAGCACGCATTGGCTCTACACCAGCCTCCGCCATATTGATTCGGGACATCAAGTAAATCTCTTCAACCTTTATGTTCCTAATCTTCTCTATGAAAAGCAAAATTGCTGGGAAACTATGGAATCCTTCCTTAATCTGCACAACCCAAGAAACATAATCATAGATGGGGATCTAAATATTACGTTGGCTGCTAATGAAAATAAAGGAGGCTGCCCAATCAGAGATCAAGCCAGAGAATGGGTGGAGGACATTATTCTGGGCTGGGACCTTCTTGACATAAAACCCTCGGTAGGGAAATTTACCTGGACAAATAAAAGGATGGGCCCGGGCCACATTGCGGCCCGCCTTGACAGGTTCCTAATTCACTCTGACTACCTTTCCACAGGGCTGATGGCCTCGTCCAAAATCCTCCCCAACTGTACCTCTGATCATAAACCCATCCTCTTGGAACTCTTTGCTGAACCTAACCTGGGCCCAATTCCCTTCAGATTCAACCCTCTATGGATTCTCCAAGAAGATTTTCAGCAAATAGTCACTGATTCTTGGACCACCCCGATCCCTGGCTCCCCTTCCTTCTCATGGGAGCAGAAACTAAAAACGCTCAAAAAGGACCTCAAAGATTGGGCCAAGCAATTGAAATCCCCTACACAAAGCAAAATGGAGACCCAAAATTCTCTTGGAAATCACCAGCAGCTAATGGAAACCATTCCAATCACTAACAACATTCAAACAAAAGAAACTGAGCTCCAAAAATCCTTCTTTCAAGCCTGCAGAGTAGAAGAGGAATACTGGCGACAAAAATCTAGAAGCATGTGGCTCAAAAGTGGTGACAAAAATACCACATACTTTCACAAGCAAGCATAGTCCCGGAAAAACTACAAAGCTGTGTCTGAAATCTACTACCAAGGGACACTGGTAAAAGATTTTGAAGATATCAAAAACGTGGCCTTCACCACCTTTAAAGACCTCTTCTCAGCCCCGGATGATGAGCCCCTAAATCCCTCAAGCCATCCCTTTGAGCTGAAGCCCTAGCTTGTCCTTGATGCTGATAACCTAAAGCTAACAGCCCCAATCTCTCTGAAGGAACTCAAGATTGCCCTTTTTCATATGAAACTAGATAGTGCCCCAGGTCCAGACAGGTTCACTGCCAAATTCTTCACCACTTGCTGGGACACGATCAAGCTGGAACTCCTCAGAATGGTTAGATTTACCCAATCTTCAAATAAGCTGGGAGGGAGTACTAACTCCGCCTTCCTAATGCTGATCCCCAAAGAAAAAGGAGCAGCCCACTTCTCTAGATTCAGACCAATATCGCTGTGTAACCTGAGCTACAAAAGTGTAACCAAAATTATTGCAAATAGGCTAAAAAAAGTCCTCCCCAAAGTTATCCCGGAAAACTAAGGGGGTTTCATGAAAGGCCGAAAGATTCAGGATAATATTCTGCTCGTTCAAGAAGCCATTCACTCAAGCACCCAAAACAAAGAAGAAGGAATAATCATAAAACTTGACCTTGCCAATGCCTTTGACAGGGTCAGACATGATTTCCTTTTCCTTGTAATGAAGAAACTAGGCTTCTCCCCCTCCTTTGTGCACTGGGTCCAAGGTTGCATAAGCTCGCCTTAGATTGCCCCGCTGGTTAATGGCCGACCCACTGACTTCTTCCAAGCCTCCATAGGTTTAAGACAAGGCTGCCCCCTATCTCCTCTTCTCTATGCAATCCAGGCCTTTGTGCTAAGTTTCCAACTAAACCACAGTCAGCAAAGAAGCTTGCTACCAGGTATCCGAATGGCTGAAAACGTAAAAGAAATAAATCATGCTCAATTTGCGGACGCCACATTGTTGCTGGGAGGAGCCAGTCTCCACATAGCAAGACATTTCAAGCAAGAACTGGAAATCTACAAGCAAATTTTAGGCAGCAAGATTAACTTCTAGAAGAGCAAAATCTATGGCTGGAATTGCTCAGTTCGAGATCTTGGAGAGATAGCAAGAATTCTAGGAATGGAAGCAGTTCACGATTGGGACTCCTTCACCTACCTGGGGGTGCCTATGTCTAAAGGTGGCCCAAAAGCATCCCATTGGTCCCCCATTATTGACAAGTTCAAAAACCGAATTCCATATTGGGGCTCCAATTGGTTAAACCTCGCTGGGAAAGCTGTACTTATAAAATCAGTGCTGATGAGTATTCTAAAATATCAAAACTCTATTTTGTTGGCTCCTCTCTCTGTTATCGAAAACCTGGAAAAGCTAATAAGAAAATTTATTCGGGAAGGTGGGCAAGGAAACTTACACAGACCTGTTATAGCTCAAAATGACACATCTCTACCTGTGACCACTTTCCCATGATTTTGTCGCATGTTGACATTTCCATGATGACACTTCATGAAAGTCACTTAAAAAACACCTATCTTGGAGGACCCATATCTTCGTTCTGTAACTCTGTTTGACCTCATATCTACACCGTTGGAAAGGTATTTCAGTTAGCTAAAACTTTCTAGAAGACACCAAAGTCTGAAAATGCCTAGAAACACCCTTAAAATGTGTTTTTTTGTCCATTCGCGACTTTCCTTAAGGCAAAGTAGCGAATGCCTCCTAAATATTCGCGAGTTTCTCTCTTACATACTCGCGAATACAAAAAATTGCTCATATTCGCGACTTTATGTACCAGCAACCCGCAAATGATCCGCGACTTTCCAGTTATACAACCTGCGAATGCTTGTATTCGCGACTTGCTGTATTAGCAACCCGCGAATGCTTGTATTCACGACTTGCTGTATTAGCAACCCGCGGATGATACGCGACTGTCTAGTTGTGAAACCCGCGAATGCATTTTAAAAATGTCAAAAACTAGTCGTTTAAATTTTGGTTAGTTTGGGTAGTTATGCAACTGAATTCTTCAGTTGTAACCACTTTGTCCTCGCCCCTAACTCTTCCTTAACCATATAAATAGAGGTAGGGAGGTCCATGAGAGGGGACTTGGATTTTTGCATTGTTATGCTGGAGGAATCAGGACTCTCTTTGCCCACACCTTTGTCCTAGAAGCATTCTCCTTGTGTTGCAGAGCTTGGAGGCTGAGTTCTTTGGAGAAGAGAAGCAGCAGAACCAGATCAAGGTTTCGTAAGGTGCCAAACTTGAAGAGAAGGTATACTTGTACTTGTTTTCAAGATTAATAAAGATGTGATGTCCTTCTTCTTCCCAAATCATTGTTCAATGTGTGATTGAATCTCTGTTTATGGTCATATGATGATGTTATTCAGATCATTAGTTCATGTTTATTTGATTACCATTGTTTTATATGTGGTCATAATGGTTTGAGGAAGGTATAATTCGTTTTGCAGGTCTCTTGGAGCGAGAGGAGCAAGAAGAAGATTGAAGAGAAAGCTTGGACCAGCCTTCAATTATTCAGGTGTGGACCTTTCTCATCTTTGATCTTGCTTATATATGCTTGCTGAACATTGTGCATCTCTCTTTCAACCCCAGTATGTTGATGGCCTCTTAAACCCTAGCCATAGGATACTTTCCTTTACAACAGAACTGGCGACCCCATCTGGTCAGCTGGGAAAAAATTCAAAAGCCCTTCAAGGAAGGGGGACTGCAAATCAGAACTCTTGCCAAACAAAATCTAGCAATGGGAGCGAAAATTCTTTGGAATCTAGTCTCTGGACGAGATAGCTGGAGCAAGAAAGTACTGAGGAAAAAGTACTACCCAGGCCCAAGATTAAGATGCTTAGATAAGCCGACTATCTGTAAAAAAGGATCTCCAATCTACAAACTCTGCCTCAAAGTCTCAGAGCACTTCAACCCATCGCTCTTTTGGATCCCAGGGAACGGTAAACAAATTAAGTTGTGGGAGGACTCCATCATGGGAGAGCAACCTTTGGAGCTCGTCCCAAGAATAAGAAATTTAAAAAATTGGATGAAGGAAAACAACATGGAGACTCTTTGGGATATTTCCAGTTGGGAGGATGAAGGGGACTGTGTGTGGAAGGACTGGAATTTAGGCAATATCGCCATGGAGCTTAAAGAGGAAGCGGATCTCCTGCTGCATCTTCTGTAAGGGAAAGCACCGATGACAGAATGATCTAAAGACAAAAGAGGTTGGGGTCAGCTCTCAGGATCCTACTCTGCTGTAGAAGGATACATAACCTTTCAAGCAACTCATTATGCAGCCCCTGATCTGGGGAAATGGAATTTCATTTGGTCTCATTCCTTTGTACCCAAGATTGACCTCTTCTGCTGGACTGTAGCTCACAATAGCATCCTCACAGGTGACAATATTAAAAGAAGAGGGATGGAAGGCCCCTCCAGATTCCCTCTTTGTCTCGCTAAGGAGGAAACCATAAACCACCTGCTTTTAACTTGCCCCTTTGCAAAGGAAGTCTGGGAGATCGTCCTCAATCTCAGCCCTGAAACTGTCACTCTCCCAGGAAATGTCAACGAGCTGTTCTCTGGTTGGACCAGACTCGCCCCCTTCGACCTTCAGAAAAAATCTCTCCTCAAATCCTCCTGGATCTGGACCCCTAAAGTCATCTGCTGGAAAATCTGGCTTGAACGAAACAAGCGAATCTTTAGAGAGGAAAAAAGAACCAGCCCCAAGGTGGCCTCCATCTGCAAAGCTCTTCTGGTTGAAGTGATTGATTCCAAAAGAACTCTCAAAAATTCAAGAGATCTGAACCACAATGAACATCGATGGATGTCTCAATTCCCTGCAAAAGCAACAACAAATTCCAATACCAATGATCAAACAGAGAAATGGGAAATCCGTCTGGATGAGCAAGCTTTCCTCAAGTGGCGTTCCTCTCTAAACAAAAGCTGTCTCTTCTTTGATGGGGCTGCTAAAAGAAATCCGGGGCAGGAAGGAGGGGGGCGGGGGGGGTCCTCCTCTCGGCTGATAACTCAATCCTGACTTCTTATGCTTGGGGCCTAGGTATGGAAACAAACAACAAAGCCGAAGCCCTGGCACTCTGGCAAGGACTAAAGCAGGCCAGGGGAAATAACATTGACGAAATCTCAATTTTTGGAGACTCAAGAATCATCATCCAAGCGATGATCCTCAAGAAATATCCTTCTCATCTCCAAATCTCAAGAATCCTCCAAAAAATCTTGCTGATAGCCTCCAAATTCCAAAAGATCAGTTATTATCATGTTCTGAGGGGACTCAACGGTCTAGCTAATGTTGAAGCAAATAAAGCGGTTCACTTGAGCAGAGGCATTATTAGTGTGGATGGCAGAGAAACCATATGTAACCTCCCCTAATTCTTATCCTTTCTCTGATGATTATAGGCTGGCGCAGACAGGGACTAGCCAGTCCCTTGCTCTTTTCCACAATGAAAACATAATTAACATGAATCCAAGATGCCACGCGACAGTCTACTGGAAATCACGAGGTTTCAGCTATCCTACACGTTCAACCGGAATGAGGCTATGTCTGCCACGTCTCATAAATCAAATTCACAAAAAAATCCAAAAGAGTATCCCGATACAGGCTTAAAGCAATGGAGGACGTTTTCACAAAGAACGTGGATCTCAAACATAGAAGGGCGATCAAACAACTCCAAGATCACTTTGCTCTGTCTCTCATTTCTGATCCGTTGGATCTACTGGGTTTATAAGGATTTCTGTTGTAATACTTGTTATATTAGAGATGCCTACTACTCCTGGTTTTACTGGATATCAGCCAGCTCTTTGAATTCTGTCTGTACTAAAGCACCCGGTAGCTTCTTTACCGGTTCCTAATTAATCTACCTCTTGTTTTGGTAAAAAAAAAACAAAACAAAAATCAATAGTGTTTTTTTAAACAACTTCGGAAGGGGTGGACTTTATGAAATACTACACATGTATCTCAAATTTACTTTAAATACATCTCTCTTTTGGATTTGGATATGATTTTCAAATTTAATTATTTTTATTAAAATGTTTAGTTTTAATATTATTAAAGGGGTGGACTTTATGAAATACTACACATGTATCTCAAATTTACTTTAAATACATATCTCTTTTGGATTTGGATATGATTTTCAAATTTAATTATTTTTATTAAAATGTGTAGTTTTAATATTATTAAAGATTTAGTGAAATACAAATTTAATATTTCTAACAATACAAAACTAAAAAAATTGAAAAATTACTGTTATAGAATCATGCATTGTCCTCTTTAAAAGAATTTTTTTTGTTTTTAACTAGAAAGTAGGGAAACTAAGAGGTCCTCCCAAACATGTTTATTTTATGTAATTTTTTTATGGATACAATTTTTAACAATTATTATATTAATCTATTAAATACAAAAAGTAAGTAGTATATTAGTAAAATCTATTTAGAATGTGTCATTATATTTTATTTTGATAAACACAATTTTAATAAGAAATGAATTGTGATTCTTTAACACGATTAATTATCAATCTTTGTATTTTTAAAGCTCATATTGCCAAACACTTGTTAGATTGACATATTAAATTTCAGTTAAAAAATAAGAAAAATAATGGATAGAAAGCTAATATAATCCTTCACAAATTATGTCAATTTCTGTTAGCTCACTCGTTAAGGTGTGAGTTTCGTTTGCAAGACGACTTGAATTGAATATGTTTATAAGTGATTTAGTTGGGAGGAAACACCAAAAAAATCCAGCCATGTTAAGGGTTGGTGTGGCCTAGGCCTGGTGCGATTCGCAGGTGATTTTGACGGCTTAGATGCCCCTGGGTTGTGGTTTCTTAGTCAATGGTTGAAATGCACTTGCCCTGAGTGACGATTTCTTAGCCAATGGTTAAAATGCAATGAGCTCAATTCACAGACATTGAAAAAAAATCCTTCACAAATTATGTTTTTGCTGTAAAGTGAAATTCAAACACAAAAATAAGTTTTTTTGATTAAAAGTTGAAAAACTTGTGAAATTAACATTTATTTTTAAAACAAGGAAAATGCTAATTAAGATTCATGTTTCAATTATTGCAAATTGTATAATGGCTTTAAAAATGGTGAGTGTTGAAGGTGTAGAAGACAAAATATAGATATGAAAATGTTTTTTTTTAATGATAGAACATCGTTCAGGAAACCCTCAGATACTTCCCTTTTTTTAAGGATGGTACTCGAGGTAAATCGTCGACCCTGATTACGGGGCCTAACGCGATGGGGACATCGAGTGAAGCCCTTGCATATCCACCCAAGGTTTTGACCCTGAAACCTTCTGCTAGTGTAAACAACTCTCAACCACTTGAACTAACCCACCAAACTAGATATAAAACTGATTTCAGTATGTCTTACTTTGTTTTACAAAATATCTAATTCTCAGACACCAAAAATGTGGTTTTAGACTACAATACCATACCTCTCACGTCGAGAGTAGATTATTGATAGACAAAAGTTCTAAACAAAAAAATTTGAGCATAAATTGGCCAAGAGCCCATTATCCAAGGGTTTATCATTTTCCTACATCCATTTGTTTTTGATAAACTACATATGATTTGGTTTTATCTTCTCTCTTGTCCACATTTTTTTTATAAATCTACATTTTGTTGAAATGTTGTGGTCATTGACTTTGACTTTGACTCTCGAATATAAGAAGGATCTAAATAGATCAGTTCATTCCCAATGGGTGGTCATACTTGAAATTGTAACATGTGGCATAATTCATTAGAACAAGGGTCTAATAACTAAATTATTAAGCATTTCTTGTTTAGACACCGTTCCCTTTGAGTTACGGAGGTGGGTACAAGGAAAAAAAACCTTTGTTTGTGAGCAAGATGTTGTGGTTTCGAAACCATGGCTTTAGTATTGGCATAATAAAATCCCATAAAATTGGGTATGTTTTCTTGGATGCTGCTGTGATGTAATGTGTGATTTAATTGGTGTCTCTTCACATCTTATGGATTCTATTCTTTTTCAATTGAGTAGGGGTTAAGTAGAGTAGAGTACAGTAGAGGGTATATATGCAATGTTACTTGAAAAAAAAACACAAGGATAAGTTAAGGAAGAAAATGGTTAGATGGTTTACCAAGATTGGTTGTAAATATCAACTAGCCACACCAACACGTTTTCAATAGATGCCACCTTCTTGAAAACACCTTTAACATACCAAAAATAGTCTTCAAGGCCATCCTATTCAACATAATTTAAATAAATTTATTTCATTTTCAACGAAGTTTAAATAAATTCAATTAACATCAACTGATGATCAAACAATCAATAACAAAACAAACTTTACTTATGGGATTCTAAACAAGTTTTTATTCTATATTTTGACATCTTTTGAAGCAATAGTTTATCCTACATTACAACCCATCAAAATTACCATAAAAGTGAGGATATGAACTCATTAGTCCATGGTTACATTCTAAATATATTCCATCAATTAAATTCAAACAATCAATAACAAAACAAACTTTACTTATGGGAATCTAAACAAGTTTTTATTCTATATTTTGACATCTTTTGAAGCAATAGTTTATCCTACATTACAACCCATCAAAATATCCATAAAAGTGAGGATATGTACTCATTAGTCCATGGTTACATTCTAAATGTATTCCATTAATTAAATTCAAAGCTATAAATTCAGTAAGTGTTAAAAGACCACAATCCCAATAATTTAGAGGAATAAAACAACAAAGAGGTACGAGAAAGAAGAGAAAAACATAAAAATCATTTAAGGGGCGAGGAGGTTGGGGAGAGAGAACAAAACAATGACAGAGGAGTTAAGCCAAGGAAATGTTTTTATTAGAGAGGCTATGAAGGATTGGGAGCCGTGACTTGATTAGCTTCAAACCATTGTCTCTATTAAGACAATTATTATCTTTCAAAGTGTCAATAGCCTCTCTTACCCATCTTCTAGATAAGTGATCCTCCCACGTTAAGATTCTAGTGTCCTCATTACATATACGATGATTGGTTTTGATCGAATGATTCATTAAAGTCAAGGATTTAGCACAATACTTCTGAGTAATGGTCGATTTGTGTTCTTTGATTATGACATGAAAGGACCTATTTGTTTCACCAATATAAGAAAGACCACACGGGCAAGGGATGTGGTATGCACCTTTTTGTAGTTGAGGATCCATAGGGTCCTAGACTGATTTGAAAAGGATTATGATGGTACCAAGAGGTTGAAAAATAGTCTTAATATGTTTCTTTCTTAGAATCTTGACAATCTTTCAGAGGTACCTTTAACATAAGGTAGAAACACCTAATGCTCTTTTGAGAAAAAATATTTTTGTTCACAGGATCTTGGGGTCTTTCCTGGCCCTTTGAAATGCCTTCTTGACTTGCCATTTTTTACAACCTTTATATTCAAAACTTTTAATAAAGCATCATTTTTCTTGGTTAAGGCGCTCATCATCACAAAGTCTTAAAGCTCGGGAGGCCAATGTGTTGATAACTCCAACTTTTTGGGAAGGATGATGATGAGAATCAACATGAAGTGTTAAGGAACTAAGAAGCAATACCGATATTTTCATTCTTAAAGAAGATAAAGGAGGTTCTATGACAGTCATGGACACAACAGATTATACAAAAAATATGCATGAACATTTGGATTCAAGTGGTTGTTATAAGAAATTGTGTAAGAATACTCTAAATAAGACCATGAGGGATATGATCGAGGCTATTAAGAAGTCATCTCTAGATGATGACACAAATAGAAAACTCATTCCCAATTGCTCACTTATTCCTAGAATTTATGGCTTATAGAAAATTCATTAGATGAATATCCTCCTCACACCCATTGTCAATATTACTGGGTCCCCAACTTACCTTCTGGCCAAATTATTGGATAATAAGTTGAAATGTTTGGTAGGAAATACAAATTCTTAGAATCTACCTACTTTGTTAACAAGATTAAGGATCTCAAAGTGGAAGAAAAATACATCCTTCTTAGTCTCGATGTAGTATCTCTTTTTACCATGATCCCTATCTTAGCGCAAGAGGATCACTTATCCAAAATATGTGTGAGAGAAGCTAGGTAGATTGTGAAAGATACAAATTGTCTTAATAGAAACGATGGTTTGAAGCTAAGCAAGTTGTGGCTCTCAATCCTTCATAACCTCTCTATTAAAACATTTCCTCAGCTTAACTCCTCTATCATTGTATTATTCTCTCCTCCATACCCGACCCTCCCTGCCCCTTGAATGTTTTTTATCTTTGTCTTCTTGTTTCTTGTAATCCTCCGTTCTTCCTTGTTCTTTTTAGCTTTACCCTTTTAGTCTTGTGCATGTGTTTTTACTTTGATTTTTATTTTCATTTTTATTGTTGATTTGATTTTTATTTTTCCCCTTTTTCCTCTTTCTATTTTAAGTTTATTCTTTTAATTATGGTTTGTTTTTATTTCTTATTCTTTTATTTTTATTTCTTATACTTATCTTTCTTTATATTTATCTTATCTAATTTAATTATTTTTCTTTAGTTTGATTTCTTTGATTTGCTTGGTTTATTTGTCTTTTTTTATACCTTATCTTTATATATATATATTTATAGCCTCCTAGTTTTTTTTAGTTTTTAGCTTTTAGTTTTTATTTTTATTTATCTATTAATTTTTTTTAGCCATCTCAATTTCCTTGGTTTTTGAAATTTAGGGTTTTGATTTATATTTATATTTGGAAGCAATAATCTTTTTGTCTTTTTTGCATCCAATGCTTTTTGTGCTTTTGATCATTCTATCTTTCCTCTGTCTTAACGATGGATCGCGTATCATAGGTATGAAATGTCGATTTCAAAATCTCAAACATAATGAATCCGTAAGCCATTACAAGTGAGGCTGATGATATCATCTAACTATTACCATATAACAACTCTCCTCGCCCATATGACCCGACCACTAAATTCCTCATGATGCTAGCATAACAACTAATGTGTCTTTTCATGACATCATAACTAAAATTCAACATACAATGAGGTCAATCCTTTAATAAATGCCACTTTTGTGACCTTAGACCTAAAGGAAGGGCCTCAAATGAAATTTGAAACTAATGCCCAATTAAGTGTGTTGTTTTTAGCACTCTCCTTTTATGTTTCTTATAATATTAACTCATGAAACATGTATGATATTAGGGAGGAAGATAATGAATATCATCATAGTCATCGGAGAAGAACATAATTACCAATTTGATGAGAATTGTGATTCAAAATGAAAACTCTAGCCTTAAAAATCCATATTTTTAGGTCAAAGACATCAGATTTAACCTCGAAAGTGAATCACTATAAAGGCATCAAAGTGGTAGGCTCTCTTTTCTTGACTCATACTCTTTTTGTTAATGATGTTTTGATATTCCAGGATGGCTCTCTCTTTGAATGGACCCATATTAAGAACTTGGTTGATTTATTTCGTGGGGCATCGGGCATGTCTTTAAGTTCGCAAAAGTCTTGTGTTAGTTATTCTTGTACTGACCAAAGGTTAATTGATGACCTCTCTACCCTTGTTCGTTTTAAGATGCAACAACTATACTTCGGTTTTACTTACCTTGGGTTTTTCCTTAAGCCTAATAATTACAAGAGGAGGATTGGTGTTGGCTTATAAGGAAATTTCAAAGGAGAATGGATAAGTGGACATCGAGGTGGCTATCTCTTGGGGGTAGATTCATTTTGATTACCTCAGTTCTTCAGTGCACCCCTATCTATTGGCTCTCAATGCTTGGGGTCCTTGAGGGGGTGATTGTGAAAATTATAAGAATCTTGTTCTGTTTTTTGTGGGTTGGTACTCAGAAGGTTTCCAAGCTACACCTTTCAGGGTGGTAATTTTTATCTAAGCCGAAGTCGTGGGGTGGCTGGGGGATCAAACAACTCAGTCTCTTTAACCAATCTACGTGTGCTAAAAGTTTATGGAAAAGTCTCTCTATTCCTGGGATCTGGGGGAATGTGATTAAGGAAAAGTATTTAAGAAGATTTCCCTGGGAGTTTTGGTTGCGTGAGGCTCACATTAAGGCTTCTAATTCCTCGGCTATCTGGCGAAGTTTGTTGGCTACGTTACCCCTCATTCTCCTAGATCTCTGTTGGAAGGTTGGGAGAGGGAATCAAGTTTTTATTGGGGTTGATACGATTGTGGCCTTGCTGCATTGTTTTAGGTTATCTCGTGATCTTATTTCTCATTTGCATCAAAGGAACATTGTGGTTCTTAAACATGCATCTGTGGCTAGTGAGGATGTGGAACCTGGGTGGATTTCGTTGGAGGCTCTAAGTCTGCAAGGGGATTTGTATTTGGAGTGGGATAATTATGTCTCTCTTTTGTACTTGGTTGGTGTTATATCGACGAAGTGTAGTGATCGGTTGGTTTGGTCATTTAACAAGAAGACTGGTGATGTTTCGACTAAACTTGCTTATCAATCTTTGGTTAAGTAGAGGTGGGAGCAAAATTCTCGTTGGTGGTTTTCTTTGGTTTGGAAAGCGAAACATCCATGGAAGATTAAATGCTTCTCTTGGATTTGCCTCAATCATAGAGTTTTGACATGGGATTCCCTACAGTCCAAAGGTTACTCAAGTCTTGATAGATGTGTGTTATGCTTATTAGCCGTGGAGTCGGTGGAGCATTTGTTTAGGGACTGCCCCTTTTTTCAGGAGGTTTGGTATCATTTTTGTTTATGCTTAAACATGTTAGCGAGATGGGTCTATTTGGTGTGGAAGGTAATCTTAAGCACTGGGTGAAGGACACTTCTTTTTCTATTGACTATCCCCTGGCCATTCTCTTTCAACAAGGTCAAGTGGATGCTCTCTATATTTGTCTTAAGGCCTTTTCTAGACTTTTGGTTTCTAGTTGCACGGTGTCTAAAGTTAGAACTAGGCACATCGATTTTCCTCTTTTTGATGAAAACGAGATGGTGGGTTTTTTTGATGGGGTTGAAAAGGATGGCCATTGTGGGGTTGGTATGTTTCTGAGGCTGGATTTGAATCATATATACCTATTACGGATGGATGTTGGTTTGGGTACTAACACCAAAGTTGAAATTCTGGCCCTCTGGGGTTTGTTATGACTTGCTTTGAAGAAGCACTTTTCAGGTTTCTTGGTGCTAGGGGATTCCAAGGTTATTGTGGATTGGGCCAATGAGGTTTACTCTATTCAATCTGTGGATTTACATCACTGGATGGGTTGTGTCAAGCGGTTGTTTGGTTTCTTTAACAACCTTTCCTTCTAGCATATTTAGCGTGAATACAACAAGTTGGCTGACGATTTTTCCAAGTAGGCCATTGGTCATGTGGGAGGTGTGATTGCTTGGGAAGAATTATCTGAGGGGCGTGTTATTGACTCCAGTCAAATGAGTCTCTACTGATTTTCTTTTTGCTTTCCTTTGGTGCAGCTCATAT
This sequence comes from Pseudotsuga menziesii, assembly GCA_001517045.1. Lineage (NCBI taxonomy): Eukaryota > Viridiplantae > Streptophyta > Pinopsida > Pinales > Pinaceae > Pseudotsuga > Pseudotsuga menziesii. Next base: position 224,152 of record LPNX010161939.1, on the reverse strand, counting down.
GTTGATCTTAGGGTTTATGGATGGGATGGTAGAATGGATTTTGTATTGAACATATGAGTTGTTGACAATTCAAACTTTAGGGTGTTAATCTTGGACAGTTGATATGTTTTATGAATGCTGGATGTAGGTGTTTTTGAAGTCTTTGGACTCATTTGAAGCCTCTGATGTATATACGACACACCTTTTCTTATTATAAAGTTGTACTTATCTTTGTGAAAAAAAAAACTCTCAGGGTTGAATATGGTAGAATAATAATAATAAATTAAAAGAATTAAATTAAGAAAATGTTAAATGATTGTGATCCTTCTCAACTCTCAAGGCAAAAAATGGTAACAAGATATCTACAACAAGTATATTATTGGTCTAGGTCCAAAGAGTTTATTATTTCTAGCTCATGTTCCCTATAAGTAAGTCATTCTTGAATTTTCTTCATCATTAATGAAGAAATATAACCATTTACTTCTTCTTAACCTAAAATCCATGCAACACTGAGTAAAATCCTAAACCCCTAGGAGAACAAACAATGAGATGTAAATAAAAAACAATTTTTTTGAAGTATGAACTCCACATAATAAAAGTGTACACCTATTACCATCAAAGCCTTCATAGAACTATCTTCATTTCAAAATGTATATGGATGATGGATTGAGATTGCAAGTCTCTTCCCTATGATTGAAGAGCACATAATATGATAAGTCTTTCAACATGAGATGGGATTTTTACAAGATGAAATGAGGTGGAGAGATCATAATTTCAAATTCTCCAGTTACGAAGATCCTCTTTATGCTCACAACATGGCATGAGGCCGAAAGAAGGTAACTAAAACCTTTCTGGGATTCAAATTTTGATGAGTCTCTGTAAAATTCGTTGATAAAAAACACAACTTCAAGTTCTCATCGACTGGACACAGTAGAATATGATTCCCAGGAGAGAAAGGATTAAAGTGAAAGAATGAAAGCCGTACATAAGCTTAGGTACCACTCCACCTCTGTATTTGGCAGAATCCAAATAAGCCTCCGCATACTACTTCCCGCTGCATCCACTCACAAGATTGGCGAATTTCAATTTCAAAATCACATTCTCGGGGAGTCCATCGTTGGATATCTTAGAACGGGCTCTACCCAGACACCAGTTCTTCAAGTGGATGACACATTCTGTGAGAGGAAACTATCCAAGGATGAAGCTATGGACGAAAAAACAAGTGTATATATCTTCACTGATTCCGATCGTTTTGCCCGTAACTTGCAGGACTGCATAGAGACGAAAGCCTGTGTGGAGGGTAAGAGAATCCATGCTTGCATAATCGAAACTGGGTTCAATTCACATACCTTCTTAGCCAATCGTCTCATTGAGATGTATGCAAAGTGTGATAACATGGGGAATGCACGCCGAGTGTTTGAAAAAATGACTGAACAAGAACGCAATGTTTTTTCATGGAATTTGATTATTGCTGGATACACGAAATCTGGTAGCTTGGAGGATGCATGCGATTTGTTTGAAAAAATGCCCGAACGAAACGAAGTTTCGTGGAATACCTTGATTGCGGGGTTTTCTCAGCATGGACAGACAGAGAGGGCACTGTCTTTGTTTTCGCAAATGCATCTGTTGGGATCAAAACCGACCCAGTTCACGTTTGCTAGCATTGCTAATGTATGTGGAGGCCTGCTGGATCTAGGAGGGGCTGGGCAGCTTCATGGTCATGTTATTAAATCTGGGTTTGAGAAGAATATCTTTGTTGGGAATGCTCTTGTTGACATGTATGCCAAAAGTGGGAGTATGGAGTTTGCGGGTCAATTGTTTGATACAATGTACATTAGAGATAAGGTTTCGTGGACTGCCATGATTACAGGATTTTCACAGAGTAGACAGGCAATCAAGGCCATGAATTGTTTTGTCCAAATGAGACGAACAGGAGTGCAGCCAGACCAAGTTACTTATTCTAGCACTCTGAGCGCTTGTGCCAAATGTGGCAACCTATACTCCGGAATCGAACTGTTTCAGACAAATTCGAGGAACGCCCAGAGTAGGCGTGATGACAAGGAGACTCTGGAAATGGCTTTCGAAATGCAACAAATGGGAATGAAGGTAACCCAGTTCACCTTTGGGAATTCTGTTAATGTATCTGATTATCTGTTTGCATTGGAAATAGGCAAGCAAATACATGCTCAAGTTATTAAAGATGGATCTGAGTCAAATGTCTTTGTAGGAAATGCCCTTGTTGACATGTATTCCAAATGTTGGAGCATAGAGGATGCAGAGCGAGTGTTCAAGAATTTACCTGAATGCAATGTGGTTTCATGGAATGTAATGATTGCAGGATATGGTTATATTGGGCTGGGCGGGCATGCTTTGAAAGCTTTAAATGAAATGCGGGAAAGAGGAATAAATCCAGACCAGATTACATTTGCCACTGTAGTCAGTGCTTGTGCTAGATGTGGTTTTATAGAGGATGCACGAAAGCTCTTTGATGAAATGTCTGAACATAGTGTGATCTCATGGAACACTATCATTGCAGGCTATGTCCATAATGGACATGTTGAGGAGGCTCTCACATTGTTTAGGCAAATGCAGCTGACAGATGTCAAGACAGACCAGATTACAATGACCATTGTTCTCAGTGCTTGCTCCAGCCTTGGTGCCCTGGAATACGGCAAACAAGTACATGACATCGTTATCAAAACTGGATTAGAGTCCATGGTCTTTGTGGGAAGTGCTCTTGTTGACATGTATGCCAAATGTGGAAACATAGAAAATGCACATGCAGTGTTTGAGAGAATACCTAAGCTGGATGGAGTTGCATGGAATACACTTATTGCAGGATATGCCCAGCATGCTCACAGTGAGGAAGCTCTAACTATCTTCCAACAAATGCAATTGGCTGGTATCAAACCAACCCAGTTCACCTTTGGCAGCATTTTAAGTGCATGTGCAAGATTGGGAGTTCTGGGACATGGTAAGCAAATCCATGCTCAGATCATCAAAATTGGATTTGAGTCAAATGTCTTTGCTGAAAGTGCCCTGGTTGACATGTATTCTAAATGTGGAAGCATAGAAGATGCAGGGCAAGTCTTCGATAATATGTCTGCAAGAAATGCAGTATCTTGGAATGGGATGATTATGGGCTACGCTCACAATGGTTGTGGTAAGAAGGCTCTCCAACTTTTTGAAGAAATGATTAGGATTGATGAGAAGCCAGATCATGCAACCTTCATTGGTGTTCTCTCTGCATGTAATCACACAGGCCTAGTTGATGAAGGGCTTCACTACTTCTATTCCATGAGTCAACGCCACTTCATCACCCCTCAAGCTAATCACTATGCCTGTATAATTGATCTTCTTGGTCGTGCTGGACGACTGAATGATGTAGAAGAATTCATCAACAAAATGCCATTTGAACCTGATGCTATCATTTGGGGTACACTGCTTGGTGCTTGCAGAACTCATGACAATATGGAACTAGGGAGGCGTGCAGCAGAATGCCTTCTTGAATTGGAGCCAGAAAATCCTGCACCTTATGTCCTTTTGTCACATATCTATGCTGCATCTGGCAGGTGGGATGATGTGGCAAACTTGAGGACAAGGATGAAAGACAAGGAAATAAAGAAGGAGCCAGGATGTAGCTGGATTGAGGTAAAAAGCAGGGTGCATGCATTTTTGGTTGAAGACAGGTGATTCCTACAAGGAGAAGATATCTATGCTACATCGAAGATACATGCTGAACTGATGAAGGATGTTGGGTATGTCACTAATTTGTTTTTTCAGTGTGCACCATGTGAGAACATATGGAGCATTCTCTCAGCCATCTCAGTGCAAAGCGGTCAATTGCTTTTGGGATTATCAGGGTACCACATGGAACAAACATTTTTATTGTCAAAAGCCTTCAAATGTGCAGTGTGAAACTGACGCCAAGTTCATGTCCAAGTGTTTTGCATGAAAAATTGTGGTGAGAGATTTCAGTGGCTTTCTCCTTTTCGAGGATGAGCTTTGTTTTTTGGACATGAAGTTAAGGGTAATGCTTATTGAAACGAGCAACTAGTATATACTATATCCTCATCTTCATATAGGGATTGGGAAATAACTCTCCCTCATTCCAGTACTAATATCACTGGTCGTAATAGGGATAAGGAATAACTCCCCCTCATTCCAGTACTAATATCACTGGCAGTTTTAATATCATGTCAGCTTTACCTTGCGGTTATCTATTTGATATTCCAAGCTATCTTACTTCACTGGCATATCCCTATGCTGGGATTTCTTTCCACATTAATACTCCCCTTCAGCAATAATATTTTCTGATTCACCGTGTCTCTGAATATAGGATTTCTATTAGTCTCGAATGTACCATACCAAAAAGCCCTTAAAGAGCATGGAAAGCTTTTTAATTTTATATTAACCAGCTCCATTTCAGATAACTTGAAAAGTCAAAGGATGTTAACCCAAATATCAAGAATGAGTATCGTTGACCTGACAAAATAGAGTGCTTCGGAATGCAACCCATCATAGATTCATTTAAATTAAACTGCCAAGCAACAATGTACTTTCTTGAGTATCGTTGACCTGACAAAATAGAGTGCTTCGGAATGCAACCCATCATAGATTCATTTAAATTAAACTGCCAAGCAACAATGTACTTTTAAAATTAGTATAGGATAAGTGATCTCAACTCAAATGAACTCAATCTACATGTACTCTTCTACTTCATTAACCATTGACATTCAATTCCAACATTGAAAACATAGAATAAACATAAAATAGATAGAATAAACAGAATAATGTGTCCATTCATTGATCACAAAAGGCACATATAAATCTACCGTGGAAAACTTACAATGGATATTCGAATCCTTGTGAAACAGAGTGTTTCATGGTGAATCTTACAATCATAAGATTACCTGAACTTGTTTTGTGTCCTAGCGTATGCAACTGTTCATATCTTCCTATTCTAAGCACTGCATAAGCCAAGAGCTCCGTAAGATGTCACCTCAATATGAAAATGATCAGTGATGACCATTAATCATATACAGCTTGAGTGGGCCTAACGGATAAGAGCACGTGTTTCTTCCTAAAAGGTCATAGGTTCAAATCCGGACGGGGGTAGGGTATGTACGCCTCTGTAGCCTTTAGCAGTTAAATCCTTGCGTTGAGGAGGTCCCTTGTCCCACAAACAAAGGGGTCTCGCTTGGCGGTGATCTTAAAAATAGATTATTATTATTATTACAATGTTGGAATCGTAGATGAAAGTCAACCGACAATTTATGGTGAAACTATTTTCATATTTTATTTGGTATTCAAAAAGAAGAAACACAACTTCAATGATGGGATGTTTTGGAATTGGATCCAAGTACTTTGGATGCTTGCTTTCACTTTCTGCCCTAGTAGCCTCTATTAGAGGGAACTGCTTATGTCATGATCACTAGGCTATCAACATGATGCAACTTAGACCACCATAATCTAAGGCTCAAACCAAGAGAAATTGCATTAGGGCCATCATGTACTCACCAAGATAATCCAAGGCTCACACCAAGAGATATTGCTAAAGATCCTAATGTACTCACCACAAAAATATAAGGCTCAAACCAAGAGATATGCTAATGAGTCTTAGGGTACATGCCATAGTATATTAAAGTCCTCGTGTACCTACACCACCATAATTTAAGGCTCAAACCAAGAGAAATTGCATTAGAGGCTTCAAGGTCCTATGCTAATAACATAGAGCTAATTGGGTACATGGCATATTTTGGGATGCCCAAGTATGTAGATAAGGAATGACTAAATAAAGCCAAGCATAGACATAGAGAATTAGATGTGAAAGCTCATCTTTCCATGAAGAGAATGTACATAAAAATAAAATCTAAGGTGATGCTTGGTTTCATTTTCCAAGATGACTCTTGGTATTCACTTGATGTAAATATGAATACAACCCCCCCTTAATCCAAAGGGGTGTATAGGATCCCAAGCAGAGAGCTGAAATTTGGAGAGGGATAGTTGCAAATAGTTGGATGTACTCTCTGAATCAAAAGCTAGCAAAAGTTGATGTCTTCTACTAAATGGGTGGTTTTGGATGACCACCAACCATCCCGAAGCTATGAAGAGGTGGTTTGAAGATGATCACAAACTCTGGAACTTGGCATTCACTCTGGCACTGGTTTGGTGTTTCCCTCTAGAACTTGGCTCTAACTCAAGCTTTTGCGCAGCGGTTCCCTCTGGAACTTGGCTAAAAGGCTAAGTGGTTCTTTCTGGAAAATGGTGGTTTATGGACCGCGACAAATTGATGTCTAGCAAAAGATGATGTTTTCTACTAAATTGTTGGTTTTGGATGCTAAGGTGGAACATGGCTCTAATTGCAGCTCTAACTTTGGCTAGGTGGCTCTAGCTTGAGGCTTTGGCAATTAGCACAAGGTTTTAGCTATGGCTCTGGCTCTGGTTTAGGCTTGCTTATTCCCGCTCACTTGTTCTCACTTGTTTATTTCTGATTTTTAATCAATCCCCCCTTTCAAGAACAAGTGTGAAGATAGAGAATCTCTCAACTGCAAGATGTGTCATTACTCAAGAATGAACTCTTCAATATAATATATATATCTTCTTGGTTGTTGACGACCATTGCCAAGAAGCAATCCACCCATAGTGAATCTTCTCTCTTCGAGGTTTTTTCAGTTTGAAACATTTGTCTGAAGAAAGACTATGTTTTCGACAATGCTTGCAACGATGGAGATCAAAACATCAATCTTCCATGTGACCAACTCTATGACAATGTTAGCATTTCGAAATCTGACGTAAATATGAAACATGTGAAGATGAACTTTTCCGAAGAAATCCAACAGTTTGGAATTGGATAGGTTTGGACTAATCAGAAATGTGAAATGTCACTTCCTTGTTGTATCTAAGACTGGTTTTTATGCTTGTTGTGGATGTTCTCTTCCCAAGGTTTGATGGTGGGCTTGGAAAGTGCTGGCGAAACCTATGTATCAAAATCTTCATATTCATTTTCTTTTGAAGTGGCATCAATCATTTGATTATGTGCAACTGAATATGCATGTGGCTAATTGTTCTGAATAGAAACAAGTTCAAAATGTTGATTCTATAGGTGTATTTCCTCATGTTTGAGCCATGATTTAAGCTGAAGAATATCAAGTGTCTCTTATGAATCTTGTACACAAGTTAAAATAGATTTGAGAGTTTCATTGTTGTTGATGAGTATTAGAGTGTTCAATAACTTTAATAGTCTTCCAATCTGAGCCATTTAAGGACTGATAAAGGGTTTCTTGCAACTCTTGTTGGCCCTAGGAAAATGCGTACCATTTTTTGTCGGAATTATGAAGAATCCGAGCGCAAGGCAAGCAAGGAAGCGTCGAAAAAGGAGAATAGTAAGTAGATTATGGGAATTCGACATGTTTTGAGGAAACAATAAATGTAACGATGATTTAAGTTAGACCAATAGTCTATTTTTTGGGAATGGGGATGGTTGTAAATTGGGTCGTTAGCACCTTTATCAATGTAATGGGATTAGTTGGGGTAGTTAGAACAACCAGTCGACTATCAGTTGAGAACTAGTCGACAGTTGGAACAAGAAGCGTAATATGTATATCGGGTTGATCTAGTAAGTTGGGCGCATATGACCTTCACAACGGGCAATCTTGACAGAGAGGTCGACAGAAAGAAGAAAGAAGCACGAGAGCATGAGAAAGACAGAGAAAACCCATCTATTGTAAAGAAGATTCTGAAAAGAAGTTTGCAAGCTGTGTGCGCAAAACAAAAGCCTTCCAAATATTACTCATGCCAGATTAAGAGCGCTTTTGTGGTTTTTCTCGTATGGGTTTCCATGTTAAATATCTTTGTCTTTGATGTCTATATGTTTTGTGTATAATCTTTATAAGTTGGTCGCACTTATATTATGGAATGCCGACAATAACTATGGTTTAGATGTGTATGCTTTATATATCCCGCATGTGTTGACGATTCTGTATATTCTTATATGTTGTGAATGTGTCGAAGGATTGACCTTCTTTCTTGTTGTGTCGACAGTAACCCATCCCTTTGTTTCAATAGAATGACTTATTACTATTGAGATGAATAAATACCCTTCCATAACTGCAGAAACATGATTGTACCAGTCCTCATAGATATCTCGGGTGAGACCTCACTTGCGTCGCAGGGGTTGTCGACGAAGTTACACTCCGTCGGGCCGATATCTTGCGCTTTGTTGGACGAACATGAAATATGAACCTGGGTCAGTGGATTCGTCACCAACAAATGGTTCTGTTGGCGAGACCTAGACCATTGTGAATGGGACATGTTTTGGTACCCGATGAAACCATAGATTCAAGATTGGGTGGATTACAAAGCATGAGAGTTTGCATAGGAAGAAAGTGAAGGATCGCAATTGAAGCCGACATAATGGTTAGAAATATATATTTACTCAGATATTCACGAAACTTTCTTCAATGAATTTTCCATTCTGCTGCATGAATGGTTGTCGAAGCTAGCGACTCAGAGGAAAAAATTTCAAGGGGGAGAACTCACTAAGTGGGCTCCTCAACTAATCCAACGGTTGGAAAGAGTCAGTAATCCTATATCTAGGGTTGTTGACTTCTAGGTTGATAGCATATTGGATGGATATATTATTGAGATTGTAGTCGACAGGATAAGATCATACAGTGAGATAGAATGAGAGTTCTTCCAAGAACCTCAAGGTCGTTATTTGAGATCTTTAAAGATGTTGGTCTATGAAAAGGGATCATGAGGATGGAGTCTGATGAGTAGGAAATAGTGCGCGGAGGACCTGGGTGATGTTGCAAGAAAGGATTGAACAAGATGGACCAGAATGCGCTGAGATATTCTTTGTCAATAGTGAGAATGAGCAAGAGGGTGGCCGCCTAAGGATTGGAAGAAGATTTCAGTCGGGTAAGAGAAGAAGGACTGTGACAAGAAGAGAAAGTTGCAGCGCGACCGAAGGAAGGGACTACGAGTTGGCACTACACCTCAACAGAGAATCTTGCGACGAAGATGAAGAATATCGACTCATCTCTGAAGAAAGAGACGAAGCACCCGATCCAGACCAAGACTACGACATACCCATGACCCCGCGTACATCTCCAGCAACTGAGGTAAGACCTAAAAATGCATTGAAGTATGGTTTTGTAAATCACAGTAACAATAATAGTTGAGATAGTAGTCAAGGAGTTCCTACTAGTGGGACATTTAATTCAAATTCAACAATACCTCAAGTAAGCAAAATGTTGGGGAGTGACATAAAGTTAGTTTTATTCAATGGGAATGGGTTGGAAGACCCTGAGCAACATTGGTTCCTTTGTGAACCTGTATGGACAGTGTGACAGGTCCAAGAGGAGGCTATAAAAAGAGATTAGATTATCACAACCTTTAGGGGTCGTGCTCTTGACTGTAGATGAAATTTATTGTGGTTCTCGCCTGGGTTCCTAGGAAGTCATTGGATCGGATCCGGATTGGACTGATCGAAGAATTCTAGAAACCTAAGTCTGAGTCGCAATGTATCACAAAATTAAAAGAAATTAAGCAAAGTTCGACCGAGTCTGTTTGATACTTTGATCCAATATTTAAGACTCTAATGGCTAAGATGGGTTTTTGGATGTTGGATGTTCGACGTAAATAATGATTTATTGCGGCGATGCTACTGCATATCCGTGTTTCTTCGATATAGCAGAAGATTGTATCCCAGAGCGAAGCTCTTGAGCTTTCTATGAAATTGGAAGCTTCATTAGAGGAAATTTTAGGTCTAAAATGGGCCTCCTAAGGAAAATAATAAAATAATATTTAAAATAATAAAATAATATTTATTAATTTTGGAGGAAGAAAGAAAAAAAACTACTTTTTTTGTTCGTATTTTCAACGTATCTCTATGTGTTTTTACTCAAATTTCGAGCGGGAGGGCTCATTGGATGCAAAATTTAATTCCTCATCCAAGGAGAATCCACGATGCATACTTTTGATGGTCCCCGCTACCCCAAAAACAAGAAATACCTGAAAGAACGTGATGATGATGTCATCATCACATTTTTTTAGGTATTTCTTGTTTTTGGGGTAGCGAGGACTGTCAAAATTATGTAGTGTGGGTACACGTTTGATGCGGAATTAAATTCCACATTCAACAAGCCCCCTGCTCGAAATTTGAGTAAAAACATACAGAGATATGTTGAAAATACGAACTAAAAAAGTAGTTTTTTAAGTGAGAAATATGTCAAGTCAACCATTATGGTTGATTCATTTTATTGAAATTCTATTGGTTCTTGAATTCTAACTCACAAGAATTTATTGTTGGCTCGTTTTCTTATAAGGCCCATTTTAGACCTCAAATTTCCTCTAATGTGTCAGTTGGAGAAACATGCACATGAATGATGCAAATACAGTCATAGCTTTCCAATCTAATGTTGCAATTACAAGATATCAAGAATGGAAAAAAAATTCAAAAAGTTTGGTTTACAAGATGTAGAACTGAAGACCATCTTAAAGATTCATGTCCAACTTTCTTGAATTATCTTGCATCAGGAACACCGAGCCTGATAAATTCACAAGGAGTGCCTTGGTGTAGAATTTGCCAGACAAGAGGTCATCGATCGAATGAATGCTTGTATCTATAGACGACAGTAAGTGAACCTGATGACTTATATTGTAAATTCTGTCGAGCTGTGGGTCACGACGAGAAAGATTGTAGAGCATACCAGTTCCTGCATGTACTATCCCGATTTTGACCCCATTATATTAAAATTGTATATGATGTAAATGCTGTTATTAAATCACGGTGAGGAGCTCAAGGCCAAGGCCCCACCATGGATTTAGCGTTTTATGTATTGATAGTTAAAATTTATGTCGATGGTTATTGTGCTAGCCTGACACATTATAAATTGAGACATTATGTAAAAATGCAATTTAATAAAAATACCCACAACTAGCTATGTCAATGCAACAAAGAGATGGGGGCATGATTTCACAAGGAATAGGGAGGGAAATTATTCAAACCCTTGAGCCAATAGGGTTGAGCCAAATGTCAATGGGAGAACCCATAAAGCTGTTAACTACATTTTTTGTCTTATGTGCCCAATCATTTATTTCTTCCAGAAATTGGTTGAGTTAGTTAATGCCCTCGGAATGGAAGAGTATGGTAGTCAAATTCGTATTGGGGAAGCCACCCATTTTGGGAAATCAAATTTTGACTTATGGGGCAAGTTATTACCCAAGAATTGCTGCCCATTCCATTATTCACCCATGTGTTTTACTCTCTCACGTAGCTGGAGTAACTAGGGCGTTTTTCCCTCACGTTTTCTGCAATTACCTTCATTTCCATGGCTGAGAAACCCGTTTTTGGTATTGCACAACGAATGGGAGAAGAGATTCACGATTTTGGGGTTTAGGGAGGTCATTTTTGCCCTTGAATTCCCACAAATGTTTCCTGAATTCGATTTTCTCTCCCAGGGCTGTTTTTCCCCATCTGCAATTTCGTTTTTGGTTGCCAAACGTTTTTCTACAAAGCCAACACTTGTGTTTTGTTGTTCTGTAAATCTTTTCTTTGGTATGAACTGTTAGGAGTGGAAGAGGCAATAATTGGCTTGATAAACCTAGTGAAGAGAGGAACCTCACAGACAGATCAAGAGGGGTTGGAAAAAATTCTATGCACACCCTGAAGGGAAGGTATGGCCTAAGGGACTGTGTAGTAGTGAAGGGAATACTTCCTTGTGTTGGGTGTGTAGGTATTGCATATTCCAAGTTAGGTAGATCTGGTGCAGGTGTCCATAGCTCTATGGTTGAGCTCACTAGCTTAACAATTCCACCTTTCCACTGCCTTAGGAGCCTGATAAACTCAACTGTGTTTGGCTTAGATGAATTTTAATGTGTATGTGGTTATGTGTGATCATGTTGTTCCCTAGTTCCTTGTGGGAATCATGCCTCGCTCGGGGGTGGCAGTGGTGCTAAGAGATTGATGAGAACATCGGCTTATGGTTGGGTGGAATGTTGCAATGACATAGCTAGTTGCGAGATAACTTATTTTCAAGATAAGTATTCATTTTGTATTTAATTTCTACAACTGTATTTGTTTAAGAATTATTATGAACATATGAATGTATTTTTCTTCCGCTGTATTTGCAATTGTTATACATCTGCGTATGTTGTTATTTCAATGCATTTTATGTTTATGTTCATGGGGCTAGATTTCCTAGTTGGATGATAGATAGAGCAGCAGTGCTGAGTTGCGTCCTCTCCATTGGCAAGATATGGGGAGGGGACGTGACAGTGTGGTATCAGAGCACTGGTTGCAGCATTGGGCCTAAATGGGCCAAGATGAACAGTTGACAGAGTTAAGATCACCCTCCATGGTCAACAGGAAAAGAAGAAGACAGAGAAAAATTTTCAATTTTTTTTCTAAATGTTTGGAAAATTTTCCATGTCGATAGGACTTAGGGAGTTTTGCTGATACATCGACTAAGTTGGCCGAGTTGATTCGATAAATGTCGGCTGAGTTGGCTGAGTTGAGCAGACGAGAAAGAGAAAGAAAGGAAAATTTTTCGAATTTTTTTCTAAGTGTTTGAAGTTTCAGTGTCGGCTGAGTTTTCTGAGTTGCACCTATACACATTGGCTGAGTTGGTTGAGTTGTGTCGATGTGTGTCAGGAGAACTCGGTTAGTTTCGCCGATACATCTCGACAAGGTTTGCCGAGATCGCTGTAAAACAATTTTTTTTCTAAGTGTTGGAAAATTTGCATGTCGGCAAGACTTAGTGAGTTTTGTCGATATATCGGCTGAGTTGGCCGAGTTGAGCTGATACATGTCGGCTGAGTTGGCCGAGTTTCGCCGATGCATGTCGGATTGAAAGGTTGAGTTTCGCTGATGCGTGTAGGGCAACAAAGACGAGTTTCGTCGATGCGTGTCGAGCGAAAGAGATGAGTTTCTCCGATGCAAAGGAAGAAAAATTTTCAAATTTTTTCTAAGTGTCGAAATTTCCATGTTGGGTGAAAAAGTTGGGTTTTGCCGATACGTCGGATAAACTTAGCAAATTTTTTCGATGCGTTGGATAAACTCAGCGAGATTTGCCGATACGTCAGAAGAAAACGATGAGTTTTTTCAATACATCAGAAGGAAACGACGAGTTTTTTCGATACATCGGAAGGAAACGACGAGTTTTGCCCATGCGTCGACAGAAAAAGCGGAGATTTGTCGATTGGCACAAAAATGTGAGTTTCGGAGATATGTAGCGAAAACAATCGGTGAGTTTTGCCCACACATCGGAAGGAAAATGTGAGTTGCGCTGACATGTCAAAAAACTTCGATGAGTTCGCCAATCGAAGGAAAAATGGAAAATTTCAACAGGTTTTTCAGTGGGATTTGCAGGTGCCAGAAAGATGGCTATATTTGTTTGTGAAAGACAAGTCTATATTTGGACAAGTTGTCAATATACGATTTTTCCAAATGAAGGTATGTAATTTATAAATTCGTGAGAATGTTATGCAGCTAACAATTGTGTTTATGAACAAATTTTGCAAAATAATAGTCACATCAAAGGTAGCATTCCACATAGTGTAGTTTGGAAAATTTGGTCTTGGTTGGGACAAGAGGATCAACATCATGAATGATGCACATGATCCTTATGAGCCCAAGACAGATTCCATGAGAGAGAACATATAGGTTGAGAATGTTGAAACATAATCCAATATGAGAATAAATCAAGAGACTCCTCGGATATTGCAGCCACCATGAGGAGCCTAAGGGTGGAGTTGCAAAGTTACAGAGAATATAATGAAAGGATGATTAAATCCCAGGAATATAAAAATCAATTTAATTCATCCATGCTATGTAGTTTGACAGACATCCAAAGGCAGATAAACTCTGGGTATCAGACAACAAATCCAGAAGGGAGTAGGAGTAGTTCAAGGAGAAATTCCTGCAAGAGGTCCAATAGCTCAAGAAGAGTTTCTAGAGATAGAACATATACTCCAGAAATATTTTCTAGTGGATTATCTGACTCTTAAGAATCCAGTGGGGGTTCAAGCTCTACATCTCACAGGAGTAAGAGGAAGAGGCATTACAAGAATAATTCGCATGGAGAATTTGAGAAGGCAAAGCCTCCTACATTTGATGGTGCAGTAAAATTTGGTCAAGAAGCTGAAGCTTGGCTTCTTGGGATGAGAAAGTATTTCCAAGTTTAAGAATACTATGAAAATATGAAGGAAAGGGTAGCCATATTCAACTTAGATGGAAGAGAATATATATGGTGGGAGCACCTCAGGCAAGTGAAAAGATCAATGAAAGAAAGATTGTGTGGAAGCAGTTCAAGAAATACTTCAAGCAGAAGTACCTCTTTGATAGGTATTGTGATGATAAGATTAAATAGTTTCATGAGATGAAATTGGGACAATTGACCATGGAAGAATATGCAAACAAATTCTTGGAACTACTGAGGTATGTCAGGTATATTCAAGATGATAAGGTGAAGATTCAACATTTTCTATGTGGACTACCTCAGGCATATAAAGATAGGGTTGAGTTTGACGAACTTCAAACTCTAGAAGAGGTAATTAGGAAGGCCAAGTATTGCTATGATCAAAAAAAAATCAAACCTGATTTCCATAAGACATGTAAGGACAAAAAGAACAAGAAGTTTGACCAAAGGAAGAAAGTTTTCAAACCCTATAACTTCTGAAATCAGCAAAGGAACCCATCACAAGTTGTGACTAAGCCAACCATAATGATGGGAGACAAGCAAAGAGATCCAAAAGAGCCAAGAGAACCACTTCAATGTTGGGGATGTGGAGGAGACCATATAATTAGGAATTGTTCGCTTCAGAATGGGAATGTAAATCAAGTTCACAACATCCAAGGAGCTGAAATAGTAGGTCAAGTGGCAAGCACCATCCCTAGAATCTATGCAGCACTAGAGGACCGCCAGGTAGATCATCAATCAACTATGGTTGAATTTGAAGGTAAGATTGCTAAGCAACCTGTTTCTATTTTGATTGACCCATGATCTACTCACAGTTATATCACTCCTAAAATTGTTGAGACTTGTGTTTTTAATAAATTAAATCATAGCAAATCATGGTTAGTTCAACTCGCCACTGGAACAAAGAGAAAAGTTAGTGAAATTGTAGAGAAATGCCCATTAGATATGGATGGCTATTCACTTATGCAAACTTGAATGTTTTGCTACTTGGTTCCTATGATATTCTCATTGGAATGGACTGGTTAGAAGCACACAAGGTTAAACTTGACTGCTACAACAAGACATTTGAATGCATAGATGAAGACGGAGACCCAAGGGTTGTAAGAGGCATTCCAAAGGTGATTTCTTTTGGGAAGGTTTCAACAATACAGTTGAATAAGTTATGTAGGAAAGGTTGTCGATTATATGCAGCCCATGCTTTGGAGGCAACGAAAAATGAAACTCCTAAGTTGGAGGACTATCCCGTATTGCAATAATTCATGGATGTTTTTCTTGATGAGATTCCAGGACTTCCTCCAAAGAGAGACATTGATTTTACAATCGAGCTTGTGTCGGGAGTTGCACTAATATCCAAGACACTCTATAGGATGAGCACACCAGAATTTCTAGAGCTGAAAATGCAGTAACAAGAGTTGTTGGAAAAGAAATATATCAAGTCGAGTGTATTCCCATGGGGAGCACTAGTTCTATTTGTGAAAAAGAAAGATGGGACACTCAGGTTATGTATTGACCACAAGCGGTTTAACAAAGTTACTGTGAAGAATAAAAACCCCTTACCTCAAATTGATGACTTTTTTGATCAAATGAGAGGAGCAAAGGTATTTTCAAAAATTGACTTGAGGTCTGGTTACCATTAGCTAAGAATCAAAGAGGAGAATATTTATAAGACAACCTTTAGAACAAGGTATGGTCACTATGAGTTTGTGGTGGTACCATTTGGTCTCACAAATGCACTAGCTACATTCATGTGTCTCATGAATAATGTTTTTAGCAAGTATCTGGACAAGTTTGTTCTTATCTTCCTAGATGGCATTCTCATTTATTCTAAGAATGAAGAAGAGCATGAAGAACATTTGAGAATAGCATTGCAGCTGCTAAGGGAGCATAAGCTCTATGCAATGTTGAGCAAATGTGACTTTTATAAAGATAAAATTCATTATTTGGGTCACATTATCTCAGACGAAGGAATATCCATGGACCCTGAGAAGATTGAGGCCATTATGAATTGGAAAACTCCAAGAAATGTGACAGTTGTGAGATCCTTTATGGGACTTGTCAGGTATTACAGGAGGTTCATTGAAGGATTCTCCAAGGTTGCACATTCAATCACTTCTTTGCAAAAGAAGGGGATAAAGTTTGAATGGACATCAAGATGTGAGGAAAGATTTCAACGGTTGAAGAATCTTCTCACGAGTGCACCAATTTTAAAAATTGCAGACCCAGAAAAAAGACTTTGTGGTGTCTACCGATGCATGCAATCAAGGACTTGGAGGAGTTCTTATGCAAGAAAACCACGTGGTATGCTTTGAGCCAAGAAAGTTGAAGGAGCATGTGAAAAAATATGCTACTCATGATTTAGAACTTGTAGCCATAGTACATGCTCTAAAGATGTGGAGACATTACTTAATGGGAAGGAAATTTGAGCTAAGGACAGACCATTGTGGTATGAAATACTTGTTTGATCAATTTACTTTAAATGCTAGGAAAGCTAGATGGTTGGAATTTTTGTGTGAATTTGATTTTGAAATCAAAACATAAAATGAAAATAAAACAAGGTGGATGATGCACTCAATAGGAAAGTACATGAAATGCATGTGGCATCTCTTAGTACTTTCCAACCAAATTTGAGGCAGTATATTATTAACCATATTGTCGAGGATGAAGTGTACGTGCAGATAAAGGACAAGTTGCAGCACCAAAACCTTGAAAGGAAGTACGAAGGATATCAATTGGAAGGAGATGAAATTCTTACTTATAAGAATAGAGTTTATATTCCAAATGTGGCAGATTTGAGGAGGATTGTTATGGATGAGATCCATCAAGCTCCATATTCTAGTCACCCAGGATATCAGAAAAAAAATTGCTACAACCAGAAAGCTGTATTTTTGGTTGGGAATGAAAAAGGACATTGCTGAGTATATTTCTAAGTGCATGAAATGTCAGCAGGTGAAGGTTGAACATCAACACCCAACAGGTTTGTTGCAGCCTTTGCTAATCCCAGAATGAAAATGGGAAGTCATTTCCATGGATTTTATTATAGGATTACCATTGACTATGAGACAACATGATTCCATCATGGTTGTGGTGGACAAGTTAACAAAGACATCACATTTTATACTGGTCAAGTCCATGTATAAAGCCGATGCCATTGCAAAGCTTTTCATGAAGAAAAATTTCAGATTGCATGGATTTCCTAAGGAAATATTTTTTGACAGGGATACCAAGTTTACTTCCAATTTTTGGAAGGGTCTTTTTGCAGATTTGGGTACAAAACTGAACTTTAGCACCGCCTACCATCCTCAAAATGGTGGACAAACAGAAAGAGTAAATCATGTGCTTGAAGACATGCTTTGCATGTATGTAATGGACAAACCATCCAAGTGGGAGGATTATTTAAACTTGGGTAGAGTTTGCATATAATAACAAACAATAAGCTTCATTGAGAATGAGTCCATATGAGGCTTTATAAGGTGTAGGACACCAGTGACTTGGGATAATCCAGTGAATAGAATTGTGCTTGGTCCAGAATTGCTTAAGGAAATGGAACAAGAGGTTTCCAAGATCAGGAAGAACTTGAAAGAATCCCAAGATAGACATAAGAGCTATGCAGATAAGCATAGAGTGCATAGGGAGTTCAGTGTTGGGATCATGTTTATCTTAGAGTGAGGCCAAGGAAGAGTTCCTTGAAGCTTGGGAGTTGTGCCAAGCTATCAACTAGATATTGTGGGCCATTTGAAGTGCTTGAAAGAATAGGGACAGTTGTGCCAAGCTATCACTAGAGCTCATAATGTTTTTCATGTCTCTTTGCTTAATAAATATGTACACGATCCTAACCATATGATTAATTGGGATGTGATCCAGGTGTAACCCGAGGGATAGTTCCAAACTGAGCCATTGTGCATCCTAGACAAGAAGGTCACAGTGCTTCGGAACTGAGCCATTGGACAGGTAAAGGTGCAATGGAAGCACTACGGTCCTAATGAGGCTATGTGGGAGCTGGAGGATGCCATGAGAGTGGCACATCCGTTTTTGTTCAATTTTGAAAAGCACTACAGATAGTGCTAATGCAAGGGGGAGGGGAATGTAATATCCCAATTTTGAACACATTATATTTAAATTGTATATGATGTAAATGCCATTATTAAATCATGGTGATGAGCTCAAGGCCAAGGCCCCACCATGGATTTAGCATTTTATGTATCAACAGTTAAAATCGATGTCGATGGTTATTGTGCTAGCCAAACACATTATAAATTGAGACATCATGTAAATATGCAATTTAATAAAAATACCAACAACTAGCTATGTCAACGCAACAAAGAGATGGGGGCATGATTTCACAAGGAATAGAGAGGTAAATTATTCAAACCCTTGATCCAATAGGGTTGATCCAAATGTCAATGGGAGAACCCATAAAGATGTCAATTTCCTTTTTTGTCTTATGTTCCCAATCATATATTTCTTCCATAAATTGGTTGACTTAGTTAATGCCTTGGGGATGGAAGAGTATGGCTTTCAAATTCGTATTGGGGAAGCCACCCATTTTGGGAAATCAAATTTTGACTTATGGGGCAAGCTATTACCCAAGAATTTCTACCCATTCCATTATTCACCCATGTGTTTTACTCTCTCACACAGCTGGAGCAGTTGGGGCGTTTTTCCCTCATGTTTTTTGCAATTACCTTCATTTCCATGGCTGAGAAACCTATTTTTGGTATTGCACAATGAATGGGAGAAGAGATTCACAAATTTGGGGTTTAGGGAGGTCATTTTTTCCCATGAATTCCCACAAATGTTTCTTGAATTCGAGTTTCTCTCCCAGGGCTGTTTTTCCCCATCTACAGTTTCGTTTTTGGTTGCCAAACATTTTTCTACAAACCCATCTCTTGTGTTTTGTTGTTTTGTAAATCCTTGCTTTGGTCTGAACTATTAGGAGTGGAAGAGACCAAAATTGGCTTGATAAACCGAGTGAAGAGAGGAACCTCATAGACAGATCAAGAGGGGCTAGAAAATCTTTTATGCACACCCTCAAGAGCACTCGAAGGGAAGGTATGGCCTGAGGGACTGTGTAGCAGTGAAGGGAATACTTACTTGTGTTGGGTGTGTAGGTATTGTGGATGCCAAGCTAGATAGATCTGGTGTAGGTGTCGATAGCTCTATGGTTGAGCTCACTAGCTTAGCAATTCTGCCTTTCCACTGCCTTAGTAGCCTGATAAACCCAACTGTGTTTGGTTTGGATGAATTTTGATGTGCATGTGGCTATGTGTGAGATTGTTGTTCCCTAGTTCCTTGTGGAAATCATGCCCAGCTTGGGGATGAAAGTGGTGCTGAGAGATTGATGAGCACACTAGCCTATGGCTGGGTGGAACGTTGCATCAACATAGCTAGTTGTGGGACAACTTATTTTCAAGATAAGTATTCTTTGTGTATATAATTTCTGTAACTGTATTTGTTTAAGAATTATTATGAACATATGAATGTGTTGAATGTATTTTGCTTAAGATGTAATTGCAATTGTTATACATCTGCATATGTTGTTATTTCAATGCATTTTATGTTTATGTTCATGGGGCTAGATTGCCTGGTTGGATGATAGACAGAGCAACAGTGTTGAGTCGTGTCCTCTCCATCGACGAGATGAGGGAAGGGGACGTGACACTACAAGAAAAGACGGTCGACACATATCTAATGAAGAATGATGAACATATACAAGTCGAGCGAGCTCATGCACAATACTTTCAATCAAGGGGGGGTGGTCCTTTTAGAGGCCGAGGATGAGGAATAATATTTGGTCGCGGAAGAGGCCAAGTTATTTGTTATAATTGTGGGAAGCCGAGACATTTTTCCAGAAAATGCACTAATCCCAAGATGACGTGTTCATATTGTAAAACATTTGACCAAACTATCGATGAGTGTTCGCAATTGATTGCTAAATGGCATGTCAGAAACACGGGGAACTAGAACTAACCTCAAAACTAAAATGAAAATATTCAGAATATTTCTATCGAACCACGAGACCCTAATATTTTTGTCATAACAAGAGGAGGTGCTGCGACTGCAGGAGATCAAGACGCACAATGTGTAAATCCATGAGTTCAACCGAAGACACAAAAGAAAGTGTTGTTTGATGTCCAGAAAGAAAAGGGAGTCTTATTTGATGCATGTGATGAGTTTGTTAAACATAAATCACGTGTCAACATATGCTACTATCCTAGTATTGGATGATGGACCGATCCTGGAAATGCCTCAAATATTTGAACAGTTATTCCAAAAAAAGCCGACATATAAGGTAAGCAAGTTGAATAATTTTTAAAAAATTTGTTTATCACTTATAGAAGATAAAAATGTTTGTTGTGAATATTTAATTAATATTATTATTTATAAATAAATAGATTATTAAGTTACTAGTGAAAGGGCATAACCCTTCACTATGATTGCTCAAGCCCTATAAAGGCGAGCTTATTGTAATTTTATAACCATCATCTAATATATTATTCCTATTTATCATTAAAAATAAAAGTCACCCTCACAAGCCAAAATAGCGTCGAAGTACACACCTTCGCATACAAGATCCAAGACCATGGCAGAACTAAAAGACCAAATTGAAAAAATGGAGAAGGACATCAAGTTCCTCGTCGCTAACCAAAAAAGCTTGAAGGAAGAGATGAAAAGTAAGAATACAGTGCTTAAGAAAGAAATCAAAGATGAAGCCATTCTAGTACTTGAAAGAATGCTGGATGAAAAATTTGACATCATGAACGAGAAACAAAAAGACTTGGATGACAAAATGAGTACCATGACTCAAACATAAGCACCACAACAAAAAAATTGAGCACCATGACGCAAAACCATAATACATTAATGGAGGTGTTACAAAAACTAATGCCTATTACAAACCATGTCAGCAGTCCATATACGTTAGATGCCTCGTTTCATGTTTCCACACAGGAAACACTCACCAAGAATAAATAATATTTGCAAAAAGAAATAAAGATTAACAATGCAATGCTTAAACAAGAGATAGAAACAAAAATACTGCTAGATATGGAGGCACAATTAAACAATAAAATAGACGCTATCAATAAGATAATAGAGAATAAAAAGGCTAGAAATCACTATCAACAACGGAGCAATTCAAATATGTCACTTGCATCGTCCAATAGTTCCGAGCCACCATCAAACCGTAAAGCAAAAGGAAATCAATATCATCCTTACATAGTGTACCCACCTAAGGGAAAAATAGAGTTGTCGAAATACAATGGATGTGAAGACCAATGCGTTTCCTAGCTAAACAAAGTAGAAGAATACTTCGACATTTTCAATATTCAATCCGACGAGGAGAAGGTTGAATATGAGTCAATGCATATAGAAGGGTACACCTATAATTGGTACTTATGGTGTAAGAGAGATAATTTTTCCTACACCTAGAACTTGTTCAAAAATGAATTTTTTTAATAGGTTTCAAGAGATCAGAGAAGATGAATTTTTCAGTAAACTTACCAGATTACAATAGGTCAGAAGCATTAAGGAATTCACACAACAGTGTGAATCCTTATCGACATGAATATTTGGGTTGTCTGGCAAACAAAGACTCGAAACCTATTTAGGAGTTCTTAAACCATACCTCTAAAAAGAATTAAAGTTGCATGACATACCTTACGTAGAAGTACCAAGACATAAAGCAAAAGCCACCGAAGAAAAATTGGAAGGAATCAAAACAAGAGGCGATAACCATTATCGACAAGAAAAAGAGACACAATGTAGATATTGTGAAGATAATTGGTCACCCGATCATCAATGCCACATACCACAATCATATGCCTATGAAATTGAAAATAGGTCGAAAACATCTAACATTTACTCTGATAATAGAAAAAAGAAGAAAACCATATGTCGTCGATGCAGTGATGACTGGAGCCCAGACCATAAATGTAGGAACAATCAGACAATACAGTGCGTAATCATCAATGGAAAGGAAGTGCAAGTCTCTACACAAGAAATTTTGTTCGATTCTAATACTAACACCAAATCAGAATGAAGGATGACATTAGGAAAATACTCAAAGCTTTGAGGACAAAGATTTCCCAAGGGGAAGGCAATGTTGTGAATATTTAATTAATATTATTATTTATAAATAAATAGAGTATTAAGTTACTAGTAAAAGGGCGTAACCCTTAACTAGGATTTCTCAAGCCTTATAAAGGCAAGCCTTATTGTAATTTTATAACCATCTTCTATTATATTATTCATATTTATTATTCAACATGAAAGTCAGATTCGACTCTTAACATTCCAACCAGATACGGTTGTACCAATGCTGTGGATAAACTATCGGTTCTAGTTGAAGAACCTCAACCAAGAGCGCGACCAAAGAAAAAAGTTAACCACATTGGTAAAAGACCAAAAACTGGTCATGAGTTAAGAATGAATGCCCAGATAGGTGACTATTGGTCGACTGACACAGGTTCCTATCGAAGTGGAGGGACTTCAAACCTATGCAAATTTTGAAGTCATAGACATTGTCGATGATACTAATCTATATCCCGCACTTTTGGGGATCGACTGCGCTATTGATAATCAAACAATCATCAATTTCAGAAAGATAATATTGTTATTTGAAGATACCGAGCTACGAGTGGTCGCTCCAATTGATCCTCTGGAAGGCCAGATATATGTCGAACAAGTGAACATTGTAGGAAAAGAAGGATATTTGGATAATATTTATAATATTTCCTCTGCAATTGATTACTATCTCAATCCGACAACTTATGGTAATATGAGTTGGCGAAGTATTAGCTCTTGTACCCCAGACTTAGGAGAATCCCTAACGAACTGGTGGAATCGACTACATGAAGTGTTGATGCGAAAGCGTGCAAGAATCATGAAATTTGTGCGACGGGTAGGTACTCAGGTGTGTGATCTACCTACATATGAAGAATTTCCTAACTTGGACACATTTATTACAAAGTTTGAAGAAAAAGTATCGGAATCTCAACTCTTATTAGCACTGGATGTTGCATTGAAGGTTACGCCCACCAGGTGGTGGGTTGATCATAAGCAATCTATTTCACAATGATCTTAATGCCAATGATTGCTAGAAATCAGATTTGGTGAGAATGTCTTATACTGGCAAAAACTATACGAGATTGACAAATCCCGTCGAGCATATTGAAAATTGTCGCATGACATGGAAGACTTCAATGCGACAGGAATGGGTTCATCAATTTATACATACCACATCGGTTGAGCTACGATTAGAGACTATAGAATGGGAAGAGTTAGATACCAATTTCACACATACTTTCAACTTTATTGATGACATTCCAATGATTGATGCTACTCTCCAAGTTATAAGAACCAATATTTTTTAAGACATCCCTATTTTGATGTTGAGTTTCCCTTATACCAACATGACAGTTCATGATTGGATGGAATGCTATAATTTAACCGACGAACCTAATGATGATGATCCACACGACATACATATTCTTGAGTCTGAGGGTAGTTGAGCAGTGGAAGGATCATGCTTATCAAATGACAAATTTTTGAAGCCCCTCAGAACAAAGAAGGTGAATATTGGTTCTCCAGAAAATCTGAAATTTGCCATTATTGAAGACTATTGGGATGATGAGACTGTAGGGAAATTTACAGACTTATTGCATGAATTCCAGGATCTATTCCCTACTAAGTTTTCATATATGAAGGGGATTATTGGTGATCTAGGAGAAATGAAGATTGCCCTAAATACCGATGCAAAACATGTCAATCAGTGACCGTATAGACTCAATCCAAGATATAAAGAGAAGATCAAGATAAAGTTAGATAGAATGCTAGATGTAGGAATTATAGAACTCATCGAGGAATACAAATGGATAATACCTATGGTGGTTTAGGACAAGAAAACTGGTGAATTATGCATCTGCGTTGACCTGTGCAAATTAAATGATGCATGCCTACATGATCCATTCATGACCTCGTTCACAGATGTAGTATTGAAAAGCGTCAGAGGACAAGAAGTGTACTTGTTTACTGATGGATTTTATGGCTACCATCAGATAAGAATTGCAAAGGAATATCGGTACAGGACAACCTTTGCGACAGAGTGGGGGTGCTTTCAATACAAGGTAATGCCTTGTAGACTCAAGAATCCCCCTGCTATTTTTTCTAGAATAGTAGTTGTTGCTTTTAAAGATTCCATCCATACATTTCTTGAAGCATATTTTGATGATTAGAAAGTCTATGGGCTAGTAAAAAATCATATTGAGAATATTACAATGTTGCTTGGTTTGTGTAGACAGTTTCATATTTCTCTTAATTTGAAGAAATGTATTTTTTGTGCTCCTTTTGGTATCTTGTTGGGTCATGTGGTCTATCAAGACGAAATATTGGTGGACCCTTCTATGATTGCGATTATTGTCGACCTACCCCCACCCACGACAGTTAAACATTTGAGAACTACCTTGGGGAATACAAGGTATTACAGAAAATTTATCCGGAGGTATGCTGAGGTTACATCTCCAATGGAAAAGTTGTAGAAGAAATATGTTAAATTCCAATGGAATGAGCACTGTCAAGAGATTCTGGATGTTATTAAAGATAAGATGGTATCTGTTCCTATATTGGTGTTTCTAGGCTGGAAAAAAGAATTTCATGTACATGTCGACGCGTCATCTGTAGCGCTTGGAATCGTAATTGCAAAACCAGGTGAGGGTACTCTTGATTACCCCATTGCATTTGCTAGTAGAAAGTTTTCGGTGACACAAAGGAACTATACCACTATTGAAAGGGAAGGACTTGCTATGGTGTCTACTCTCTAGAAGTTTCGACATTATTTGTTGGGAGGACATTTCAAGACGTATACAGACCATTATGCATTGAAATATTTGGTCAATAAGTTAGTGTTGGGGGGGAGGAGATCTGTCGATGGATTCTCATATTCCAAGAATTTGATTTTGAGATTATTGTGAATCAAGGTCGACTAAATTCAAGACCTGACCATCTATCGAGGTTAGAAAGTGGAGAAGATCCTTTTAATATGGACAATAGTCTTCCTGATGCACAATTGTTTGTGGCAAAGATGATTGATGATCACTATAGGGATATTGTACATCTCTTGACTACAAGATATGCACCAGAAGGATTCAACAAAGCACAGAAGAAGCAATTAATTGTAAAAGATGCATATTTCTAGCTGATCGCTGGGAAATTGTATAAGACGTGACTAGATGAAATACTTCATTGTTGTGTCTTGGAACATGAGTGCCTGATTGTTCTAAATTAAGCACATGGTGGTGTCACAGAAGGAGCGACAGAAGGATTATGGTGGCCTACTTTTCATGCAGATTCTAGAGACTATTGTCACAGGTGTGATATTTGTCAAAGAACTGGGAAATCATCGTGACGATATGAAATGCAGCTAGTGTTGAATTATTGTAACTTCGAAGAATAATCTATATATATTTTAGTGGTCCCTAATGCTCCTATCGGGACAATCACTTGTATTTCTTTATACCCCGATGTTCCTAATCGAGAGAATTAATAAGAGTCATGAGGAAGTCCCCTCCGTTGTAAGTTGGATCATTAGTACCCCAGTTGTGGTTACTCGAGCCTACATAATTAAATTAGGATTACTCGAGCCTACATAAATGAGTTAAATATTAAGTGAACAAAAGAATATAAATAGAGGTGAGGTACTTCTCATTTGAACACACTCACACTCACTTGTGTAGTGCATGATAGAGAGAGAGAAAGAGCTGTAGTTGGAGAAGAAGGAGGATCAGTCTTTTGGGTTTTACCTTTTATCTTTTTGGGGAATCTATATTGAGGAAGCTTTTGCTGGGTTTTTCCCTTTAGGGTTTTCCTAGGATAAATCTGTGTTGTTTTTGTGATACTGTTTCTTTCAGTGATCCTGTTTATATGCTTTTGTTATGAAATTGAAATTAAATGCTAATGATCTAGCTTAGCATATGGAATTTTAACATGGTATCAGAGCTAGCATGAATAGGACAACTTTCACAAGGTAAACAAGAGGGAGTATCAAACTCCCAGGAAGTTCCAGAAGACAAGAGAAACTCTCCCCAATAGGGACTACTCCGGCTTTCATTGTTTTCATTGTGATAAGATAGGATACATTGCCAAAAATTGTCCTATGAAGAGACAAGAATATAAGAAGAAGATCAACAACAACAAAAGACATCATGCTCATCTAGCTGAAGATGAAGATGAAGAAGAAGAAGAGGAAGGACCTCCAAGCAAGCAAGCAAGAGAAGAAGATGCAGAAGAGTATGTGTTATTCTCAGCACTCTCCCAATCTATAACACCTAGAGAAGATACTTGGCTTATTGATAGTGGTGCTTCAAAGCACATGACGGGACAAAAGAAGACTCTATCAAGACTTGAAGAAAAGAACTCTCCTTAGAAAGTATCTCTAGGAGATGACTATCAATATCCGATCAAAGCAATTGGGGAAGCAAACTACAAGCTTTATTCAGGAAATCCCCTAAATATGAAAGAAGTACTATATGTAATAGGTATAAAAAAGAATTTGCTTTCTATCTCGGCTTTAGATAAGAAAGGATTCAGAGTTGCATTCATAGATGTCCAAGTACGCATGTGGCCCAAAGGAAAGAATATTGAAGATGCAGTTATCATTGGTGAAAAGGAAGGAGGCCTGTATAAACTCAAGGGACATTCAGAAACAACCCTTGTTCATGAGTCCACTGATCCTAGTGAACTATGACATAGAAGGCTTGCTCACATAAATTACAAAGCACTACCACATGTGAACAAGGTAGTGACAGGATTACCGGACATGAAGATCAAACATGAAGGAATTTGCAAAGGATGTGCAAAAGGGAAGAATGTCAAGAATCCTTTTTCGAAGAGTGAAACAAAAACCAAAGGTACGTTGGGGTTGATTCATTCATATGTATGTGGCCCAATGTCCTCTACATCTTTGAGTGGTTTCAAATATTACATTACATTTATTGATGATTATTCAAGAAAGACATGGATATATTTCTTGAAAGCAAAGAGCGAAGTGTTTGAGAAGTTCAAGGAATTCAAAGCCTTGATAGAGAATCTCTCAAACAAAATGATCAAGACACTCCGATCAGACAATGGCAGAGAATACACTTCAAAAGAGTTTGAAGCCTTTTGCAAAGATGCTGGAATCAAGAGGGAACTAACTACTCCCTACAATCCTCAACAAAATGGCGTTGCGGAAAGAAAGAACAAGACTATCATGGAAGCAGTGAAGAAAATGATATATGATAAAGATCTTCCAATGCATTTATGGGAAGAAGCAGCCAGAACTGATGTATATGTATAGAATAGAATATCTCACAGTGATCTTGGATTCAAGACTCCATAAGAGATATTCAAGGGAAAGAATCCTGAGGTAAGTCACCTCAAAATATTTGGTTGTCCAGTATACGTTCATATACCGAAAGAGAAAAGAACCAAGTTGGACCCTTCCAAAAATAAGGGGATATTTGTTGGATACTGTGAAGTATCCAAGGCATTCAAAATTTAAATTCGTGGATTCCATCACATCAAAATCAGTCAAGATGTAACATTCGATGAAGAAGCAGTGCTCAAGAGATCCAGGAAGTTCCAACATGAAGAAGTGTATGAGGAAGAGGCACCTCCCAGAAATGAAGAAACTACATGTCTCCTTGAAGATGAAGCTCCTGAAGATCATGACATGACAGAACCACAAGAACCTCCTACGATGGAGATGTCACGAAAGAGAAAGCCTGCTTAGGAAAGAGAGATTATACAAGAAGCAGAAAGATATGGAGCTCCTGAAGGCGCCACAAGAGTAAGTAAGAGGCCCAAGACATTTTCCAACTATGTAGCTTTGATGTGTGATCTTGTAGATCAAGAACCTACAAACTATGAAGAAGCGGTATAGAAGAAAGAATGGGTAGAAGCAATGACTGAAGAATATCAGTCAATAATGAAGAACGATGTGTGGGAAATAGTTCCCAAATTAGAAGGAAAGAGTGTAGTATCCTCCAAATGGATCTACAAGATAAAACATGCAACTGGCGGAAGTATAGAAAAGTACAAGGTAAGATTCGTGGCCATAGGTTTCTCTCAGAAAGAGGGAATTGATTATGAAGATACTTTTACACATGTAGCATGATATACTTCAATTAGATCTATCATGGCACTTGCATCCATGATGAAGTGAGGCTTACACCAGATGGATGTGAAGATAACCTTCCTGAATGGTGTGATTGAAGAATAAGTATACATAGAACAACCATAAGGATTTGAAGTTGAAGACAAACGTACTCATGTATGCAAGTTGAAGAAGGCCTTGTATGGCCTAAAGAAAGCTCCCTGAGCTTGGTATGGAAGGATAGATAGTTTCCTGACAAGCATGGGATTTGCCAAGAGTAAAGTCGATCCTAAACTTTACCTCAAGGTTATAGAAGATGAACCTGCCATACTATTACTATATGTGGATGATTTATTTATGACAGGGAATGAGAAACAGATTGTGGAAAGCAAGAAGAAACTTGCTGAAGAATTTGAGATGAAAGACCTTGGGTTAATGCATGATTTCCTAGGTTTGAAAGTATGGCAAAGTTTAGAAGGAATCTTTCTCAACCAGGGAAAGTATGATGTAGAGATATTAAAAAGATTCGATATGTTGGAATGCAAAGCCATGGCCACACCCATGGATTCCAACCTGAAGTTGTTAGTTGATGACTCGTCAAAGTTAGTGGATGCAACTCAATACAGACATATTATTAGGTCATTGATGTATCTAACAAATACCAGACTAGACATTTGTTTTGCTGTGAACACCTTGAGTCAATATCTAGTTCAACCTAGACGTGTTCACCAAATAGTTGCAAAACATGTGATGAGATATCTGAAAGGGACTATAGACTTTGGTCTATACTATGATGGAAGCCATGAGTACAGGCTGTATGGCTATACAGATGCAGATTGGGATAGAAGTGTATCAGACAGGAAAAGCACATTAGGTGGATGTTATATTGTGGGATTTGCTATGATTTCATGGTTTAGTAGGAAACAATCCAGTATTGCTCTTAGCATGACTGAAGCAGAATATATAGTAGCTTGCTATGCTAGTTGTGAAGCCATATGGCTTCGGAAGCTGATGTTAGGTTTATTCAACCTGGAATTGGATACTTCCATGATTCTATGTGATAACCAAAGTTGTATAAAGATGACAGAGAACCCAGCGTTCCATGATAGATCGAAGCACATAGAAATCTGGTATTTCTACATTCGAGATATGATGCAGAAGGGAGCCATAAAGCTCCAGTATGTAAGTACTGATGAACAAGTTGTTGATGTGTTGATGAAGCCTCTATCCCAGATAAAGTTTGAATACTTTCGAGACAAGCTTGGTGTTGTTCGGAAAGACCTTCCTTAAAAGGGGGAGTAGTGATGTTGCAGTGGGATTGTATCATCCCTGGACACTTGTCCTAAAGTGATCCAGTGACTTCGGTCCTCGAGAATGAAGAGGGATTGTATCATCCTGGGACATCTGTCCAAAAAGGATCCGGTGACTTCGGTCCTCGAGAATGTGGTGGGATTGTATCATCCCTGAACTTCGGTTCATAATGGATCCAGTGACTTCGGTCCTTGAGAATGTGGTGGGATTGTATCATCCCTAAACTTCGGTTCAGAACGGATCTGGTGACTTCGGTACTCAAGAATGTGGTAGGATTGTATCATCCTTGAACTTTTGTTCAGAATGGATCTAGTGACTTCGGTACTCGAGAATGTGGTAGGATTGTATCATCCTTGAACTTTTGTTCATGACGGATCCAATGACTTTGGTACTCGATAATGTGGTAGGATTGTATCATCCTTGAACTTTTGTTCAGAACGGATCCGGTGACTTCGGTACTCGAGAACGTGGTAGGATTGCATCATCCTTGGACTTAGTCCTAAAGTGATAGGGAGTGATTATCCCGTAATTGAATCTGGTAACTTCGGTTGTCGAGAATGTGGTGGGATTGTATCATCCCTGTACTTTAACTCCAAAAGTGATCCAGAGACTTTTGTCTTCGTACTGTGGATTGCAGTTTGTTGATGATGATGATGATGTTCCTGATCAAAAGATCAGAATGCGATGATGATGATGTTCCTAATCGAAAGATCAGAGTATGATGATGATGTTACTGATCAAAAGATCAAAGTGTGATGATTATGATGTTACTGATTGAAAGATCGGAGTATGATGATGATGATGATGCCGATCGAAAGTTTAGAGTATGATGATGATGATGATGATGTTGATCGAAAGTTCAGAGTATGATGCTGATGATGATGCTGATCAAAAGATCAGAGTATGATGATGATGATGTTGCTGATCGAAAGGTCAAAGTGTTGATGATGATGTTTCTTATCGAAAGGTCAAAGTGCTGTTGATGATGTTATCAATCGAGTAGTCAAAGTGTTGTTGCTGCTGAATATTGAAGATGAAGACTAAAGTACTGATGATGATGTTGCCAGTCAAAGTGTTGCTGAAATTGAAGATGAAGACTATATGATGTTGAAAATCTCTCAATGATTTATAGATGTATTACCTTGATGATGTTGATGATGCCTTCTCTCTCTCCTACTGTTGTTGTTGTTGATGTTGTTGTAGAATACCCTTCTCGTTAAGGGGGAGTGTTGAATTATTGTAACTTCGAAGAATATTCTATATATTTTAGTGGTCCCCGATGCTCCTATCGGGAGAATCACTTGTGTTTATTTATACCCCGATGTTCCTAATCATGAGAATTAATAAGAGTCATGAGGAAGTCCCCTCCATTGTAAGTCGGGTCATTAGTACCCCAGTTGTGGTTACTCGAGCCTACATAATTAAATTAGGATTACTCGAGCCTACATAACTGAGTTAAATATTAAGTGAACAAAATAATATAAATAGAGGTGAGGTACTTCTCATTTGAACACACTCACACTCACTTGTGTAGCGCATGAGAGAGAGAGAGAGAGAGAAAGAGCTGTAGATGGAGAAGAAGGAATATCAGTCTTTTGGGTTTTACCTTTTCTCTTTTTGGGGCATCTATATTGAGGAAGCTTTTGATGGGTTTTTCCCTTTAGGGTTTTCCAGGATAGATCTATGTTGTTCTTGTGATACTGTTTCTTTTAGTGATCCTATTTATATGATTTTGTTATGAAATTGAAATTAAATGCTGATGATCTAGCTTAGCATATGGAATTTTAACATCTAGTACCACAAGTAACGTTGCAGGTATTTGATAAATGGGTTGTTGATTTTGTGGGTCCCATTAACTCAATATGTAAACGAAAGGGTGCACGCTATATAATCACTGCGACAGACTACTTAACCATATGGGATGAAGCAACGACAGTAAGAGATTGTATTGTTGCGATCACTGCCATATTTTTATTCGACCATGTCGTGACCCAATTTGGATGCCCAAATATTTTGATAAGTGATCAAGGTACACATTTTGTGAATCAACTGATTGACAAATTAACTAAGGAATTTTAGATTCAACACTAGAAGACAATGACATATCACACACAAGAAAGTGACATTGTCGAAGTGTTTAATAAGATCTTGGAGAATGCATTGATGAAGATATGTAATTTTTAGAGGGATGATTGTGATCATAATATCCCCACGATATTATGGGCTTGTCGCACAACCTGTAAAAAGTTGACAGGACAAAATCCATTTAGACGAAGAAGAAATATATTGAAATATATTTACAGCTGGTATAGTTGGAAGAAGATTGATTTGTCACAGTATATCATAAGCATGTCAAGAAGGAGCGACAAAAGGCTTGGTATGAGCACCATATTAAGTGCAAGAAGTTCCAGGTTGGTGATTTTGTTCTCTTGTATGATAGTAAATTTTTGAAGCATCCTAGAAAGCTTCGAACGCACTGGCTGGGACCCTATGTTGTCATATGTACACTCTTCAAAGGGTTAGTAATGGAAGTCGGCTATAACCTTATCAGGATAGCCGTACTTTGTTCGACTAAAAAACACAAAAAATGTTATTGTATATACAAATCTTATCGCAAGTTTTTAAATTTTGTCGCAAGTTTCAAGAAGTGGCGCAAGTATATAATTTTGCCATAGAATATATGTCTGTCGCAAGAGAAATGCTATCGCAGAATATACGTCTGTTGCAAGATGAAATTCTATCACAAGTGACAGTTAGAGGGCAGTTAAGTTGAGGCAATGAGAGATTTCAGCGGTATGTTTTTTTGTCACATCTTCCATTAATGCATAATAACTACATGTTGTCATGATTAGTGAAGTGATGTTTCGGTTGGCGGTTTATTGGAATGATGGGAAATATTTCCCCATGTGACAAAATTTGCCGCCACCTTTTCCATTTAGTGCAGATCCACACATTAGAGGAAATTTGGGGTCTAAAATGAGCCTTATAAGAAAACGATCCAACAATAAATTCTTGTGAGTTGGAATTCAAGAACCAATAGAATTTCAATAAAATGAGTCAACCATAATGGTTGACTTGACATATTTGTCATAAAAAAACTACTTTTTTTATTTGTATTTTCAACATATCTCACTGTGTGTTTACTCAAATTTCGAGCGGGAGGGTTCGTTGGATGTGGAATTAAATTCCGCTTCCATCGGGTACCCACACTGCATACTTTTGAAGTACCCCACTACCCCAAAAACAAGAAATACCTGAAAAATGTGATGATGACATCATCATCATGTTTTTTTAGGTATTTCTTGTTTTTGGGGTAGCAGGGTACTTCAAAAGTATGCAGTGTGGGTACTTGCTGGAAGCGGAATTTAATTCCACATCCAATGATCCCTCCCGCTCGAAATTTGAGTAAACACACAGTGAGATATGTTGAAAATACAAATAAAAAAGTAGCTTTTTCTTTCTTCCTCCAAAATTAATAAATATTATTTTATTATTTTAGCTATTATTTTATTATTTTCCTTAGGATGCCCATTTTAGACCTCAAATTTCCTCTAATGTGAGAGAACGAATTCCTGCATGCACAAACCTATTACATCTTCACGTGGAAGTCTGTTCGTTCATTTTTATCCCACTTAGCAATTTCTTGAGCCGGGCTATCTTTCTGCAACCCCTTTGAGGAAAAAATCATTTGATTGATTATGGTAATCCCTGTATCGAGCACTAGCGCCATTCAAGGATGTGGCATGGAGGGTCCCTCTCCCATGCCCATTTTTGAAGAATCTACAATAGTGGTGTCATGACCAGTCCCGGTCGTTCCGTCAAGGAAGAAGCGAACTGGCCATGAAAATGTTCCTCAGCAGAGGTTCAAGGCTACCCATGATACCGAAGCATTAGGATATAGGTCAGTGACCTTGTTTCCTGGATACATTCCCCCAAGGAAAGGTGATTCTCCTAGTGTAAATATTAGAAATAATTCCATGTATCCACTGGTCAAGCCATCCATCTCGAAATGAGCCCATGTTACGACTGGTATTGTTTCGAATATGAAGAAGATGAGATTCATAGACCATGATTTGTGGAAGTTTCCTAAACTTGCCATGTCGCGGTACATGACCTCTGTGTGAGAAAGTGAATAAGGACATATTCACCTCATTCCAATGGAGTGGGAACGAGGACTAGAGAGGTCGGGAATACTATCATTGATGTGCATGCCCCATTTTAGTCGCACATCAGAAAGTAATACATGCATCAAACAATTGCTCATTTTATTTCATGGAGGATGCCTCTAGTTGGATCGATGAATTTCGATGAACGTTGACATGATAGCTTCAATCATTGGACTACCTTTTCCCAGGGTCGACCCATTGCCATTCTTTGTGGGAAGGAGCAGGACATGGGCCTAGTCAACCGAATGAAGGATAAATACGACCTAACCATAGATAAGAGAATCTTCTTCACTGCCTCTATCAATGACACTATTGTTCAATTTGCAGTGAAAGTATTATCCAACAAGATGCTCGAGAAGATGTGACCGAACCAGCGTACTTTTAGAACCATTGCTATAGCAGAACAATATGCTGCGGGTGTCCATATGAACTGGTCAACCTATCTGTTGAATGAGTTGTTAGCAGATGTTGTCGATGCTCAGGATAAAGGTATTCGCTTTACCTATTCGTGGCTGTTAATTTTGATATCATTTGTTGCATGGGTTGAGCCACCGAACTACCAAAGGGTGGACGTGCCTGTGCCATGTCGAGGGGCGCGATACCAGAAACTATGGCATGATAAAGATAATCTGCACTGACAGAAGGACAATAACATTGAATTTTACTTACATGATGATGCACTGAGGCATCACATTGGGAACCAAGCAAGGATTGTTGTAGATACTGTCCAACGGTTCCCCAATATTATCATATTTTCAACCGAGGCTCACCAGATCTATCCGCAACCTCGACAAGACCCCAATAACCAATGGTTATCCACTGAGTTTCGACTAACAAATGAATACATTTAGAAAATTGTTCGGGATTGACTTGAAGAGTGGAGACAACTTGTCGTTGATGATCAACTATATGTTTAAATTTACCCGCAATAGAACATAAATTCGAGAAATCAGGGAGAAGATCAACCAGGAGAAGAAAGCCTACGAATTATTAAAATTGAACTCACAACAATCTAAGGACCAAGACAAAACTTATAGAAGATTCCACAAACAATTTTACTCATAAAATAATATGAAAAAATATAATAAGGAGTTTCAGCTGTATAATTGCTTTCATTAATAAAAAGTAATCTGGATAATGTTTAAAATGTAATACAATGGCATTAATAGCCTAACAATTTGAATCCAGTATGAGAGGTAATTTGAATTAACTAACTCAATATGATTTCATGGCTAACTAGAAATGTCTAAATCACTATCGTAGCTTAACTAGCTATCTCCAGTTGTCTAATTCAGTCTCTCAATCAGTTATAATCAGTTAAACTAGTTTAACTGATGTGGTAGGTGAGAAAGGGCACCTTCCCACATGCATCCATGAAAATACTGGCGCTAATTGAGCTGAAGGACATATCACTGAATGTAACTAAAGCATAACTAGGCTTGACTAGTCACCAACTGCCAACAACAGAAGGAGGTTGGTGCCGACACTCCAAGTGGCTCCTAAATTATAGGGATTGGTCTAGCAGGTGCTTAAACTGATGCATGAAGGTGCAGTCAGTTCCAGTTAGCATCTATCGGTGTTCACCACACTCTAGTGATTGGTACATGTGTCCCCATTACGCCAGGTGGACCCAATGGTACTAGTGGACCCAATAATGACTAAATGACTCATAAGTTAGGAAAAATTGACTAGTTTGGACAAGGGAGGATTATAACCCTAACACCCCCGCTGAATCCTAACTTGGACAACTGGGGGCCCTGGTAACTAAGACCAAAGGTCACCCATTACATCTACAATACAAAATGTATCTGCTTAATACACCCAAGGAAACGGGGAAAAACCTCATGGGAAATATACCCCCCCCTCAAATTAAGCAGTGAATCAGGAAAACAAGTTTTGAAAAAAACTTTGTGAAAATTTTGCTGCAATTAACAGCACTATGCGGTATCTTGGTTCTTTTGTGCAGCAAAATCCTGAGTCTGTGCATGTGAACCTTTGAATCCAAGCTAACACAATATGTCTGGAGAAATATTCCTCTTTGGAAGAAGAAGAATATTCTCAACTAAATTAGAAAATATAGACAACTGTTAGATGAAGACTGGACCCATGTAGAGAAACTGAAATCAACTGATAAGAGAGAAAAAGTGCTTGAGAATTCGAACCATGTGAGGAACACCTAAGAAACTGATATATTGCAGCCTTGAACATCGAACCATGTGAGGTAAAATCAGCCCCAAGTGTTAGGAGCAAGTGTCCAAGTAGATGCAGAATGTCTCCCTCTTTACTAGTTTTGTGAGGAGATGAGCATGTGATCAAAGGCATAGAAGCCCCGAGAATGTGGAGATCGAATGCTTGAGATCTATAATCTGATATATCTTCAGAAGTAACCAATGATTCACAAAATATCATATCCTCAAACTCATAAGAGGAAACTAACATCAAATCCCCAACAACAAGTTTGAAAGAGACTTGCGGTACTTGATTTGTCACACCAAAATTGTTGAGATCAGCTACAAGCATGACTGAAGGCTCTTGGAACTTAAAATTCAAACCAAATAATATCATATCAGATCCAAATAATATCATATCAGATCTAAATAAGTTCATATCCGATCCAAAAGTGTGGAATTATGATCAATTCCCCAACAACAGTTTTGAAGGAGACTTGCGGTACTTGATTTTTCACACCAAATTGGTGAGAGAAGCTACAAGAATTACTGAAATCTCTTGAATCTTAAAACCTGAACCAAATAATATCATATTAGATCCAAAAGTGTGCTTCACTGATATGGTAGATGCACCGTTTTCTCCTTCTTCAAAATTTTGAGTATTGGTGCATGCAATCCTGTAGGAATTTGTTGGAAGCTCTAGATTAATAAGAGCGAATGGATTACTCCTACAATATGATATTATTTACAAAATACCCAAATTATTACTTATTAGTACACCAAAAACAACATTAGAGGGAGAGAAATCGGATTCCTCTTCACTTTTTGAAGCAATCACTGACAAATTTTACATAGAATTTAAAGGAGAATCATTAGAGAATTTTTGCATAAAATGGAAGGAGAGTTTTCTTCAATATAAGAGATTCAAATGTCTTCTTCTAGATCATACATATAAGAATATGAGAGATCAGATATCTCATAAACTTCTAGAGAAGCAGGAGAAGGAGTCACTGCAATGAGACTTTCTTCAATTCGAATTGACAGTGTGGAAGATTATGCTTCTTCTTCATCTTGAACAACTTCATCAAAGAGAGTAGAGGAAAATACTTTTGAATAAAGAATTCTTGTGGTGCTGGGTGTGATCTCCAAATTTATATTATGATCCTCATTGTGCTTGCTAAAGTTTCTATCCAATTTTGTCTAGATATCCTTTGGGTATTCAACATAACCAATAAGGTAGCACAAGCTTAGAGAAAGGGCCAGACATATTGTTCCAAAATATCTATCATCATCATTTATCCAGTGATTCTCATCTTCATAAGACTATTTTCCAAGTCCAATAGACACCTCATAGAGATCTTGTGTCTTTAGAGATGAAATCATCTTCAACTTCCATTCTGAATATCTTGTGGATGGAGTAAGAAGAGGAACTGGTAATTTCGAATCCATATGAAGTTGTACCTACAGTTACACAAAAAAACCAAAGTAAGGTCAAACAACTTGCACTTTTGGAGTTTGCATCACACCTAGCTTAGCTAATCAAGCAAGCTTGATCAACAAGGTAAGCTTCCAAGAATTATGTGGTAAACTCTCCGCTTCTGGTGCAAAGCTGGAATGTTTTTGAGTTTTTTTGTTCAAATTGCTTCATAGATCCAACAAGAAATCCATAGAATAATTTCCTTGTCCTTCCATGGCTCTGATACCATATTAAAATTGAAATCACAACAATCTAAGGCCCAAGACGAAACTTACAGAAGATTCCACGAACAATTTTACTCAGAAAATGATATGAAATAGTGCAATAAGGAGTTGCAGCTGTATAATTGCTTTCATTAATCAAAAGTAATCTAGATAATGTTTATAATGTAATAAAATGGCATTAATAGCCCAACAATTCGAATCCATGAGAGGTAATTCGAATTGACTAACTCAATCTGACTGCATGGCTAATTGGAAGTGTCTAAATCTATGGGAGCTTAACTAGCTATCTCCAGTTGTCTAATTAAGTCTTTCAATCAGTTAAACTAGTCTAAATGATGTGGTAGGTGAGAAAGGGTGCCTTCCCACATGAAGACATGCAAAGATTGACGCTAACTGAGTTGGAGGACATATAACTGAATCTAACTGAAGCATAACTAGGCTTGACTAGTCATCAACTACCAACAACTGAAGGAGGTTGGTGCCAACACTCCTAGTGGCTCCTAAATTATAGGGATTGGTCTAGGAGGTGCCTAACCTAATGCATGAATGTGTAGTCAATTCTAGTTAGCTTTTATCGGTGTTCCCCACACTTTAGTGACTGGTACATGTGGCCCTGTTAGGCCAAGTGGACCCAATGGTACTAGTAGACCCAATAATGACTAAATGACTCCTAAGTTAGGAAAAATTGATCAGTTTGACAAGGGAGGATTATAATCCTAATGCGAATCTCACCCTATGAAAGGAAATAAGAATATAACATGACCCCGATGGATCTGAAACTGGGTGAAAAACATAAAAGATCTGAATAATTAAAGAAGAGTCGAAAGAAACAGAATGTTGATAAAATAGTTGGAGCTGGTGGCCTTATCAATGACGACTACAACCTCATTGTTGATAGAATGGAGGAATTTTCCAATGTGACTTGTAAGAGGATGGATGAGAGGAATATTGACTTGGTAGGAGGCACTACAGACTTACTGTAGAATCTCTATGTCGCAGTAAAAGAAGTTAGAGTATCGGTCTCACAGGAATAGTTCCATACCAAGTCAGAGGAAGAAATTGGTCCTTCTGAGGATCGACCTGTCGAGGTACCCTCGATACCCTATAACAAAAAGATTCAAGTGAATCCTATGAAACTTGATTTGGGAATGCCAGAGCATAATGCCATGATAAAAGACATTGGTTGTGTAAGTGTTGATTTTTCTGTAATTCCTATGTATCTATTGCATATTATTCAACAGGTTGCAGTAGATGAGTTGAAGGCGAGAGAGCATGCGATGTTTGAGCAACTAAAACATTCAAAGAATACTGTCGCATCACTCAAAAATAAAGTGAAAGAGACGGAGCATAAATCATAGATATGGCAGGAGGACAAGAAAATATTGGAGCAAGTTGTCGCACTCGCGTTCCATGATTTCTTCGAAGAGGGACTTGTGACTAAAATGCTCCCAAAGGCCAAAGTTTTTCAACTTGGGGAGGTAGTTGTTGACCTATGCGATTGTAGATATAGAAACACATATGAATCCCAGTACACCGCTTAAGGTATTGGAAGCGCGACAGAAGGAAGTAACTGGAAATGTGCAAAAGATTCAGGAGATTGAGGCACTTTGTGCCAAAGCATATGCACATTTTTATCAATCATGGGAATCCTTGATGGAAGACACAGAGTTGAAGCAAATTACAGATCATCTTCATGATGTAGAAGCGAATCTGTCTGGGATAAGAATTGAATTGAAGAGATTTTTGTCGGTCGAGAAGATGAGCAAGGTTGCTGGTTTCAAAACATTACAACAACAGGTTGCCAAACTGTAGAAACAACAACAAAGGGAATTAGAACGTGTCGCAGAGCTCCAGGATGAAGCAAAGCAAGTTACATGAACCATCCAACCGGTCCATGAGTGAGTGCAATAGGTGTTGGGAGTGACAGGAGTTGCAACTTCGGAACATATCAGTTTCGAACTTGTCAAAAAAATGCAGAAAGTTAAGGAAGATGCAAAGAGAGAAGTAGAAGTGGTGATGAATATCTATTAGGAGTTTTAGAGTAAACTCGTTGTGACAAAAGTTTTTGGATAAAGTGGATAGGGATGAGCCACAACGTGAGTTTTGGGGGCTTGTTGGCCCTAGCAAAATGCATATATGTTTTTGTCAAAATTGTGAAGAATCCAATCACAAGGATAGTAAGGCAGCGACATCAAAGGAGAAGAGTAAGTTGAATCCGAGAATTCGACATGTTCCGAGGAAACAATAAATGTAACGATGGGTTAATTTAGACTAATAGTCTATTTTTGGGAATGGGCATGATTGTAAACTGGGCCGTTAGTGCCTTTATCAATGTAACAAGATTTGTTGGGGTAGTTAGAACAACCGATCGACTATAGGTTGAGAACTAGTCGATGGTTGGGAAAATAATTGTAAGATGTATATCGGGTCAATCCATAAGCTGGGTGCAAATTACCTTGACAATGGGAAATATCAATAGAGAGGTAGAAATAAAGAAGAAATAAATCATGAGAGCATGAGAAAGACAGAGAAAACCCATCCATTTTAAAGAATATTATGATTAAATTCTGCAAGTTATATGTGCAAACCAAAAGCGTTCCAAATATTACTCATGCCAGATGAATATAGCTTTTGTGGGTTTTCCCGTATGGGTTTCCACGTTAAATATCTGTGTCTTTGATGTTTGTATGTCTTGTGTATGAATCTTTATGAGTTGGTCACACCTATATTGTGGAATGCAGACAATAACTATGGTTTAGATGTGTATGCTTTAAATATCCTGCATGTATTGACGGTTTGATATATTCTTATATGTTGTGAATGTGATGAAGGTTTGACCTTCTATCTTGCTGTGTCGATGATAACCCATCCCTTTGTTTTGGTCGAACGACTTGTTACCATTGAGATGAAGAAATCCACTTCCATAACTACAACAACATGGTTTTGGTAGTCCCGATAAATATCTCGGGTGAGACTTCACTTGCGTCGTAGGTGTTGCTGACAGAGTTACACTCCGCTGGGCCGATATCTTGGGATTAGTTGGACGGACGTGAAATTTGAACTTGGGTCAGTGGCTAAGATCTCTGTCAAGCGAAAAACAAAATCAAGAAGAGTGTTGTTCCTGGACCATTGAAATGATTTTGAAATTAGCTCACATTATCGCAGGAGTGAGTACTAACAGGGCATAAACAATATCCTTTCACAATATGGATGGGTTGTAACTATTGGGACGCCTGAAAATATTTAAATGCTCCTCATATTCCACCTCCTGCAAATAGCATAAGTGAAAATATGACGCTGATAAATTGACAAGTAAGTGAATCCACTAATACACATGTTTTCGTTGATTGTTTTTGAAGATTGAAATAAATTCTATTTTATAATCCAGAACTTGAGGGTGCAACCATGGAGGTGGGTTACAATTTTTGGCAACGCAATTTCAGAAAAAACACAAAAACATACCTCGATCGAGCTTTTTCCAAACCCTCGATCGAGGTGTTAAGACCTCGATCGAGGTTTTTTTAAACCCTCGATCAATCTTTTGAAAAACCCTTGATTGAGGTACAAGTGCTCAACCGAGGGTTAAAAAAAAGCTCGATAAAGGGTTAAAAGAAGCTCGATCGAGCATCTTAATCGTTTTTACTATAAATAGACAACAAACATTTGATATAATTCATTGCATTTGTTGGATAGAAAATGGTCATTTATATTCATTTGTAGATATGGGTCATGGAGTAATTGGAGTTATAGATATGATTGATCATCTATTAATCCAACATCTATAACTCCAATTACTCCACGACTAATATCTACACATAAAACCTAGAGGAAGTGGCAGTAGTAATGTTTTTACTTGTTTCTTTTTCAAGGTATGTACCATTACCCACAAGTATTATTTTTCTAGTCGAAATTATGTTTTATTAAATTTTATTATCATATAATTCTATGTTTGATTTTAATTGAATTCGAAGACCTTGTTCCCATGAACAAGACGAGATTTGAAAAACTTTGATTAAATAAATTTTTGGGTGTCCATATTCGTGTGCACACACGAATATGGGCACTTGAATATTTTTTTAGTTAAAGTTTTAAAAAGCTCGATTGAGATTTTCATTTAATGAAGTCTTCCAAAAGATTCCTGGACACCTTGTATTTTGAATCCCCATTTGAATTCATGTCATTGAACATTTTCAATTCTTGTCGAAATGAGAATTAGTATCATGTTTAGTCACGTGTTATTGATGTAAATTCTAATGTCATTCAATAATTTACTAGCAAAATTAACTGCAAATGCGTGGCACAACGACAATTTTGAAGAGTAAACAATGGACATTGATATAACCCAAGGAAATGAGGTCATATTTTTTTTTCATGCTCACATTTTCATTTCTCTAAAGGTACTAAAATACTTTGTTCCTTTGTATATAATTTTTAATTTTAAAAAACTACAATTATGTGATATGACTATGAATGTAACACTAATTTTTATCTTAATCGTCCTGTTCTATTCCACCCAGGGATCTGGGCTTTATATATCTGTCCCGAAGAACTATGCCATAGGTAGATCGTAGTCCTGAGAATCCAGGTCGAGTGGACACAACTCGCCTAAGTTCAACTCATCAACTGAATTGCATGCATCATTGCTCTCATTGGTTCAATGCAAAAAATACTATGACAATGATGCATGCAATTCAGTTGATGAATTGAACTTAGACGAGTTGTGTCAGCTCGACCTGAATTCTCAGGACTACAATCTACCTCTGGTATAGATCATCGGGTTAGATATTTAAAACTCAGAGACCAGGGCGGAATAGAACTTGACGATTAAGATAAAAATTAGTGTAAATTCAATGTCATATCACATAATTGTAGTTTTTTAAAATAAAAAATTATATACGAAGGAGCAAAGTATTTTTAGTATTTAAAACATTTCACTACATTTCCAAGTACTACATTGTATACACATTGTATATATTGCTGATAGGAATCAAATGATGTTGAAATTCCTTACCAACCACCGATGACATAAACAAGCTAGATGTTGAATTCTAATGAAAACACACCATGATACTACTTGAATATAAGCATTAAAAAAAATTAAATGCATGTAGCTCACATACTCTAAAATTATTGTTAAATCCCCAAAATGAATCCTTGGCACCACCATCAAGGTTTCACAACTATTGGTTAAAGTTTTGAGTTATCATGCTAGGATGCATTGAAGGGTTTATTGTATCTACGTCATGGTCATTTTGCTACAAACAATAGTTTGTCCACTTGGTCACTGCACACAATATTCATAATCAATGTCATCTATAGTGTTGTTTAAATCCATGTCTCTTTTCAACATAGAGTTCAACGTTTTTGTTAATATCTTTGGTCCAGAAAAAATTTAAACTTCATTAAATTTAGTTATAAGGAGGGTCACAAGGTCGCATATATGGGGCACAACATATTATTATCACTACGAAAAAACATTTTTTTATGAGTTGAGCGAGTTGGCATGTCATGTTTATTTCATGAGTCTTATCTATTTGCTATATTCTTAATGTACTTGTGTCTAGATGAAACATATTGGTAATAGGTTATAATTGTCAATTATGTTTATGTATACATTTATCTATACAATGAGAGAATTCTAATTATATGTTTTAGGTGAACTATGGAAAGAGTTTTCTTGTTCCCTAAACTTTGATGCCTCTTTCATACTTTCAAAAAACCAAATCTAAAAAATGAAGGACAACTTCTCTTGTTACTAGTATATTTCACTATGGTCATAAGTATTATATTATTGCTCCTTAAATTCTTCTTCTTATGCATTTATATTATTATCATTTATTCGGATATGACAAATAAAAAAATTTAAATTCTTTATATTTATTACAATGTTGAGAATAAGTATCATTCTTCTTATTCTTTTTTATTTGATATTTCATTATTATTTTTTTATTTTTTCACTTATGTTTTTTTTAAAATTTTTACATTTACCATCTTTAAAAAATTATAATTTCCCATTTCCCCTTTATTCCTTTGTAAATTTTCTTTTAAATTCTTTAGATGGGTCCTTGATATCCATTTCTAAAATCTCCTACATGAACATAATATTATATATAATATATATAAGCTAAAGCTTATATCCTGAAAAAATATGCTAGTATATTGGTAGTCATGTACAAAGGTTTTTTTCAAGTGTTTAAGAGTAGTTCGATCGAGGGTTTATCAAAGCCTCGATCGAGGGTTTAATAAAACCTCGATCGAGGTTCCAACAAACCCTCGATCGATGTATTTAAATACCTCGATCGAGGGCTTGAAAAATAGATATTTAGCCGTCTTTCAAGAAAATCAATGTTTCTCTGTGTCTTCCATGGGTGTAAACCCTGCCATTCATGGCACACAACTGAGCATATTTCATACTGATAGATTCATCACCGAATCCTCTATCCATTGAGATATCATGCATGTGTTTTGGCATTCATATGTTTTTTTTAATTAGTTTTAAAACTTACACTTAGAAAACCAGACAACAACTTCGAAGCAGCTCAAAGAAAAATACGCAGGGTAAAATATACACATCCAAAAATTTCGTAAAAATGCACAGGCCACACATCGACGTGTCCTCTTGAAAAGGGTGTCTTTGGTTTTCAATTTTTGAAATCAGTGAAAAAAAAACTGGGATGGATACACATGTGTATAAAATGATGCTGAAATCAGATGTGGTCACTTTCGAAAAATAATAAATAATTGTATATTGTGAAATAAATTAACAAAAAATAATGCAGACCATAGTGCATTATGTG
This sequence comes from Pseudotsuga menziesii, assembly GCA_001517045.1. NCBI lineage: Eukaryota > Viridiplantae > Streptophyta > Pinopsida > Pinales > Pinaceae > Pseudotsuga > Pseudotsuga menziesii. The sequence goes on along the minus strand of LPNX010161939.1, from coordinate 179,698 downwards.
TAGATCATGCTCATATATATATATATATATATATATATTTTAAATTATTAATATAAGATTGAATTATTGGGTTGGACACGAGCCACTTATTAACTTCTTCAAATTTTTAAGGTCACAGAGTTCATTAAAAGCAAAATTTCACACATTAAATGACATTGGAATATTTAAAAAAAAATATCATTGGGAAGCCAACATAATATTCTACAATTTGTTTTTTAACTGCAAGTCAAAATTCACATGGCATATATGTGTTTCGAGGGCTTCTATCTATCATATGAGTAAAAAATCAGGTTTTCATCGCGAAATTTGGCCAAAAAGTGTTACCCACCTTCATGGAATCACCCTTGAAGACTAATATCTAGATTTCCATAATAAAACTATACATCTCCAATTTCATATGAAGACCTAGGGGAAGAATCAAGTTCAATCAATATAATATGAACTGAAAGTTATCATTCTGGCACATAAATCCCCATTATTAATGAACATGTTTTACTTGGTACTAATCACTTACTGTCTATTCTTAGGCGCTAAAAATTAACAACCTCCGCTTGTCTCAAAGTTCGATCATCCTTGAACTTATATGAATTGTGTTGCACTAATGATATGTCTTTAATGGCATAATAGTCAGAAAGCATGTGAGTTAAATAATGCAACTTTTAGATGGGATTTCATATGTTTTGTCTCTTGCCCTTGCCCGTTCGCGTTACCATTTGTATATTCAAAATGCAAGTCCGTATTTGAAAAAGATTTAGGACTCCCAATTATATCAATGTTTCAAGATTTCCAAGTATGGATGCCTGTGCATCAATGATGTCGCTACATTCCTCATATTATTCTTCATCTTGAACTGTCGTCACTTGTTCTTCGGAACAAGTCTCATCCTTCTTTGCTTGTAGGCGATTATGTATGCGATCTTTCCTACAAGTCAAATGCATTTTCATGGTTAGAAACATTTCATAAGCAATATTCATATTGGCAAATTATTATGCATAAATATGTGATCATGCACTGTTCTCATTTCTCGTTTCTGGTAAACACAGCCACAGGGAGGTCGCTTATCCACATGCAGGTCTCATCCACCCACAGTCTTTCAAGGAGAGAGTATGGATCAGAGATCTAAAAAAAAAACCAACGTCTAGGGCTTTAAAACATGGTCTTCATAGAGTGAGCCAAATAACACTTGAAAAAAACGCCTTGAGCAGGAAGAACTAACATACATACAGGGTTGGCAGTGCAGGTAGCTACGCTCCAGTACCACTATTGGGATTTCTAGATAGTTACATAAGGATTAACTAAACAAAGCCAAGCATAGACATAGAATTAGGCATGAAAGCTCATATTTCTATTAAAAGAATGTACATATAAATATAATCTAAGATGGCATTTGATTTCATCTTTTAAGCTATCCTTTGGACTTCAAGATGACTATGGGTATTCATTTGACATGAATATGAATACAAAATACAATGATAATTAACCATAATAGATTAATATTTCCAACAACATCGGAGGATGGTTTGATAAGTATAGTAAATTAAAAAGTATTAAGAATGAAGACTATAATAACAAAGATAGATTTGATTGAAAATATTTAATATATTTCAATCCCAAAATTAAATTGTTTATAAATAATGATATAATGTATATTGTCGGCAATGTTTTTTTTTAACAATAGCGGTTATGGGAATTTTAGTATTAACATCTGGCTAAACGGCTGCCAGCGGCCTTACAACAACATTTTCAGGTCCAACTACAACAATAACCCAGTAATACAGGGCCTAGTCGCTTCCTTTGCAAAATTCCTGGTTTTAACTAAACATAGACAGAGATTTCCATAATGCCGCAAACAAAATATAAACTGGTACAACAAAAAGATTCAGCTGCCTTTGACTATGGGGCTGCCTCAGCTGTCCAACTTTAGCTACTTGCCGTGTTCCTTGTGCAGCTCCTGAACCTTCTTCTCCAACTCTTCCATACGATTCTTTAGTCCTCCTCCATCCGATTCAGATCCTCCTTAATCCAATCTAGTCTGGATTTGAGGGGAGGATGGCTTGCCTCCATTTTCCAGGTCGCGATCTTCTTTCAGGATTAAGCCTTGAGCATTGGGATTCTCTAAGAGCTTTGCAGGCGTTTCCTTCTCTGCCAATAGAGGATTTGTGGGCACGATGCTGACTTAAACGACCTATTATAGGATCGGGCTGCCTTCTCCTACTGCTACAGTGAAGATACTCTCCGATTTCTTCATCATGCGTGAGCTGGATTCTTTTCTCCCTGGTGGACTGCAAATGGAGCCAATTTGCACTTTCGAAATTGAGTATCAGAGCTATGTGACGGCCTGAGTGATTTGTCCTCTTGTTAGCTGGATTTTCAGTCCATTTTTTGGCTTTATCATGAGGTCGCCCAGTCTCCAATACCTCAAATCTGCCCGTGATCATAATGGCGTCTTTCCTTTTAGAATTTACTGGAGATATGGAGATCCTTTCTATCCCATCATCTGTCATGCTAAGGGATTGGATCATGGTTCTCAATACCATTTATGAGGAGAGCTCCCTTGTTCAGGGAGGTACCAATATTAGCTTCATGGTCCGCCCCTTGATTGAAGGTTCTGAGGACGTGATAAAACTTAATTTCATCAAAATATTTAAGGTGGTTTAAAACTTTCCGGAAGTAGTGGGCCAGAACCATATTTTTAGGGGCCTTTTTCAGGTTTAATGCTTGGATAATGATGCTGGAATCCCCAATGACAATCAAGTTCTTGATGAAGAGCCTTCTAGCCTGAGACAGTCCCTGCCAGAGGGCTAAAATTTCTGCTACGTTGTTGGTATTTTGGCCCAGCCCTCAGGAAAATTTGAGAACAGTTTTCCCTGAATTGTCAAGAAGGACACCTCCACTTACCGAATACCCGAGATTCCCTTTCGAGGCCCCATCCACATGCAACACATGCTTCTCCAGTGAGGATCTCCACTTTATGAACTCTAGTTCTTCCATCCTTATTTCCTAGGAAGAATACTGCTTGAGAGTTTTCTTGGTTCTGGTAAGAAGGGAAGAGTCAAGATTATGAAACTAGCTGTATTCATCTTTGTCTGCAATTACCTCATTGTTTATGTTGGAGTTTGAAGCTATCAGATATCCCAGGAGCGCTTTCACCTTAATAGCTACTTGGTGCAGAGTCCTCGCCTTGTCCCTAAAAATCCTGTTGTTTCTTTCCAGCCACAACTTCCAGCAAAGGATTTTTGGAACCCACATCCAGCACTGTTTTAAGAGCTTCAGCTTGGAGAAGGAGAAAGGGGTTGTCTCAAGCCAATATGTAAACATCGAAGAAAGAGCAGGGGGGGGGGGGAAACTCAGTTGTCCAAGAATGACCATCCAGAGCTCTAAAGCAAAGGTGCATTTAAGGAAAATATGGTCAGAGGATTCCTCATGGCAGGCACATAATGGGCATCTTGAAGGCCCTTCCCATCCTCTTTTTTTTAAATTGTCCCAGATGAGGTTGCTGTCATGCAGAAGAGACCAGCAAAAAATATCAATTTTGGGGAGGGAGGGATGATTCCAAAGGTTTCTCCAGACAGAGGGGTCAGGGGCTGCCCAAGGGATAGCCAGCAAAGTTGAGTAACCAGCAGCCGCTGAGTAGTGACCAATCGAAGAGCCCCAGCCTAGTTTGTCCTTCTTTTTGGCCGATAGGGGGGTGAAACCTTGAAGAGCTTCTAAAAGGGACCGCGGTTCATTTTCCAAGTTTTGAGGGAAGGCCCCCAGGTCCCATTTCTTCCATGTATCATCAGTATTCCAAACTGAAAGGTCCCAAATGGTGATTTTACTTTCAGAGTGGAGCCAATTTTTAATGTTGGCTATCCCCTCCTGGTGCTGTAAAGGGGGCTGACCTAAAAGAGAGTCATCCTAGAACTTGATTTTTTTTCCATTCCCCGGAATCTAGGTGAGATTGGAGGAAATCAGATTAGTGGCTTTCAGGCAAAGAGAGAGGATGGGGGAGCCTTTCCTGGTACGGGGGGGCCATTCCAGGCATCTTTCTTTATGACCGAAGAAGTATTTGGTCCGAAGAGCTTTGGAGCTTCAAGTGGTTTTTCCACTTATCATTTTCCAGAGAATCTTTCCTCCCATGGCCACATTTTGTGTGGCCACATCTCTGATTTGTATCCCTCCTTCCATCTTTGGTGCTTTGACCTTATCCCAACTGATAAGGTGCATTTTCCTCCCTTCGCTTCTACCCCCTTCCCAAAGAAATTTTCTCAAGAGCCTATCAATGTCTTTCACAATTCCTTTCGGGGCTAGAAGGATGGATGCTTGGTAGATAGGCATGGAAGTAAGAACAGAGTTTATGAGGATAAGCTTCCCCGCTTTGTTTAGCCAGTTGGTTCCCCAGGCCATGATCCTGGCCTTAAGCTTGTCCATCATTAGCATCCAAAGGCTGTTCCTTGAGGATGATTTAACAAGCGGAATTCCAAGATATTTGATGGAGTCGCACATGATGGTTCCATCCATTTCCAGCACCTTGGATATGTCAGTCATTTCATAAGGAGAATAGTTCCAGCCATAAATTTTGTTTGTCCTCAGACTGATTTCACTGCCAGAAATTTCTGTGTAGGCATCCAACTCTCTCTTAAAAGATCTAGCTATGGAGAGAAAGGCATGGCCCAAGAGGAGGGTGTCATCGGCGAATTGAGAGTGATTAATTCTCTTAGCTCTTGGAGAGATCGTAATACCTATCAGCGATCTCTGCTGAAGACTCTTGTCTAGTTGGAAACTGAGAACCGAAGCTTGAAGGGCGTAGAGAAAAGGGGATAGAGGGCAGCCCTGTCTAATCCCCCTAGTAGCTTGGAAGAAGTCTGCAGGCCTTCCATTAACCAGAGGGGTGATCCAAGGCCCCGAAATACAAGCTTTGATCCAGCTGATCAACTGAGGATGAAACCCCATCTTGTGCATCACAACAAAAAGAAAGTTTAGCTTGACTCTATCAAAAGCGTTAGCAAGATCCAGTTTGACTATCATACCTTTCTCCTTTCTTTGACAGCTCGAGTGAATTGCTTCTTGCACCAGGATAATGTTGTCTTGAATATGTCTGCCCTGAATGAAACCTCCCTGGTTCTCCGGAATGATCTTGGGAAGAATTTTTTTGATTCTGTTTGCTATGACTTTTGTGATGATTTTGTATCCAGTATTGCAGAGCGAAATGGGCCGGAATCTGGTGAAGTTTTGAGCCCCTTTCTCTTTGGGAATTAGAGCTAGAAAGGAGGAGTTGGTGCTCCCTCCTATTTTCTTGCAATTCTGAGATTTTCTCACCATTTTGACCAGGTATTTTTGGATAATGTCCCAGCAGGCAATGAAGAATCTAGCCGTGAATCCGTCAGGCCCGAGAGCTTTGTCAGGATTCATCCCCTGAATAGCTTTGCTGATCTCCTTAGAAGTTATAGGGTCCGTCATCATTTTGTTGTCTTCTTCATTTACGAGCTTGGGGACAATAGAAAACGCATAGTGATCTTGCCTTGGAGATATCTCCATCTCTTCAGTGTATAGATTTTTAAAGAAAGAGCGCGCTGCCTGTTTTATTTCATCAATTTTATTGAAGGTTTTCCCCTGGAAATGGATCTCTCTGATGATATTGTGGTTCTTTCGGCACTCAACTTGTTTGTGGAAGAAAGACGTGTTCTTATCGCCTGCTTGGAGCCAGGTACTACGTGATTTAATTCTCCAGTAATCTTCCTCTCTTCTCAGGGCTTTGTGAAGCTCCTTTTGTAGTTCGATCTCAGCGTTCATCAGATCCAGCGTGGCCGGTGCAGCCTCCATTTGAAGTTGATGGTTTTCTAACGCCCTTTGAGCTTTTTTCCTTTCAAGGATGGGGGAAGGCAAATTCTTTTCCCAATTTTTGAGATCAGCTTTGAGCCTTCTCAGCTTTTCTTCCCATATGAAGAAAGGAGAGCCCGAAACATTCTTTTGCCAGGACGATGAGACCAAATCGTGGAATCCCTCCATTGAGACCCAAAGGGGGCTGAATCGGAATGGGATCGGACGCAACTTTTCACCTGTGGACAGAGTGAACGAGATAGGATTATGGTCCGATGTGCATTCTTGGATAATTTCAGAGGAAGCGAAGAGGCCCAGCGTCAGGAAAGAAGAATGAACTAGGAACCGGTCCAGCCGCGCTGAGATGTGCCTCGGTCCCACTCTTTTATTGGACCAGGTAAATTTGCCAGTGGTGGGTTTGATATCATCCAGATCCCAGTCCAGCATGATGTCTTCAACCCATTCCCTTGCCGGGTCTCTTACAGGAGAGCCTCCTTTCTTTTCCCAGAGGGCGAGAGTGACATTCATATTAGATGCTAGGAAAGAGTTCAGCGTTTCCCAGCATTCTTTTTTTTCCCCAAGAAGAGCCAGGGCATAGATATTAACAAGGCTTATCTTATGTCCCGAGTCTTTGTGCAACAATTTCATGAACAACCAGTCAGTGGTGATGTATTCATCAAGGAGAGCGAGCGATGACGAATTCCAGAAGGTGGCTATCCCTCATGAAGCTCACCTAGCGCTTACGGCTCTGCCTTCGCCTTTCTTCCAAATTTTTTTGCTAGACTGGATGGTCTCAGGCTCCTCCATTTTCGTCTCCTGGATCAGAAAAACATTTGGGGAAGACATTCTTACTAGATCTTTGATTGCTTCTTCTTTGGACTTACTTCCTAGCCCTCTGCAGTTCCAGGAGACATATTGCATTTAGGAACTGGAGGGGGGGGGGGGGGGGGGTGTGGCTCCTTTCGAAGCCTTACCTTTTTTTGTAGATCTGGTTTCAATCATATCCGAAATGGTTTGCTGAAGCCCTGCTGTTACGTCCTTATATGATTTCTCCTCCCTTTTTTTTCTCTCTGGCTTCCTTCCTCTTGGGACCTTCTCAGGGGTTCCAACTGAGCTACTGGTCTCTGTAGCCCCCCCATATGAATCCGCTCCAGTTTCGGTGCCCAGAGAGATGTGTTCCTCATCCAATTTCAAAGGGTCTTCTGCTTGATGCGTTCCGTTGACAGGTCTTGGAATTCCTGAGGGGGCTGGGGATTGAGAGGCTATATCGATGGGGTCTTTGCTGGCTTCCTTTGATTGACCTGCAGATTCTTTCATTGGCTCCTTTGGTGGGCTTGGGTTTGAGGCTGATGGGTGGTTCACATGCACATTCTTTTTTGGGCCTGCTTTGGTTTTCTTAACCTTTTTCCATCCTTCAACATCTTCCTTATCAGCTATTTGGTTCTTTGGGCAGTTTCTCTGAAAATGCCCATGCTCTTGACAAGTTCTGCATTTGAAGGGTAGGTGCTCATAGTCAACTTTCTGGTAATGGGACCAGGATCCGAGAGATTTCTTCACAGCCTCCGGGAGGCCTGCCTCCAGGTCAACTTCCACACATATTCTGGCACAATTATAGATGGACTTATTGTCTGCTTTGTCCACGAATTTACCTATTCCATTCCCTATCTTCTGAAGAGCTTCATAATTCCAGCAATGAACCGACAGATTGGGCAGCCTGACCCAAACAGGCACCTCCCTAGGAAATTCCACCATGGGGCCGAAATTCGGGGTCCAACGGTTCAGATACAGCCCCTAGGTACCCATAAAATATGGCCCATTTCAGAATATGAGATCTTTGTCTTCCTTGTTTATAAACTCAAATAGGAAGAAGCCGTTGCTTAATGGGTAACAGATGACTCCTTTTTTGAGATGGGGCTTCTAGTTTTGTTTGATCCAATCGTCTGTTGTTTTTGCTGAAGGCCATAGTCCCATGAACTGGCCAACCAAACCTCTCTCGGAGAGAGCAAGGGCTATTTTTACTGACTGAGTCTCCGGCAAAGCGATTTCTGGGATTTCTTCAAGCTTTTTAATGAATTTAGGGATTGAAAGGGAGGCTTTGCGCTTTCCTCCACTGGCAATCAGCCTCCTGAAATCATCCTCATCAGAGATCGGAGGGGGAGGGTCCGTATCCCTACCCCCAGGGGCGGCCATGGCCGAGTAGCTGCGCTCCAGATCGCTCCAAGCCCTAGCGTGCTCCTCATGCTTTAATGCAAAATATCAAAATTATATAATGTATATTGTCGGCAATGTTAGTGAAGGCAGGTAGTTAATATAAATCTCACTAGTCTTCAAGTCCTATCAATAACATTTCATCCATGTGTTTGTGGATATATGGTGGGGCATGTAAGAATGATTAGGGCTAGGTGTGTCATGAGTAACTTTGTCATAGAAGGTACTCTCCACTTACGAATTCTAAGCCATAGCTTTAAGTGGGTTTGTGAGAATAGGTACCTTGCACTTACATATTCTAAGTGGAAGGAGACTGAGTTGAATGGACTCGGTGGTTTCCCCATAATGTTAAATTTGAGTATGCTAGCTTCATTGTGATAAGAGGAACCTCAAAATAGAAGATGTCCATTTCCCTATGTTGTCGAATGGCAGGTAGGGGACAAAATTTAAATGCATATTTGTCTTTTGATGTGCTTTGATTGTATTCCCAAATAATATGCGTTAATTTAAAGGTTGTCAAGTTGCACTTGTTTGAAATGGCAACTTTTATATATCTAATGATGTCCACTATCATATGTTTGAATGGTAAGTAGGGAGTGATTTGTATGAGGAGACTATACTTGTTGTCTTATATCACCTAAAATAGGAAAACAACCACATTTATTTTCCTTAGATCACTCAATATAGAATTACTAAGGAATATTCACTATACATATAGAATTTACTAAGGAATATTCACTATATATATATATATATAGAATGAGACAAAGGTGAATAACCAACCTTCTTCACCTAGACAATATTGTTATATTAATTTAATACACCTAGTGTGATTTAACACATTAGGGGTTTGACTCATAAACCCAATGGATGGAAACCTTGAGGATATTCACTTCACCACATTGTCTAAGAGAATGGAAAAGGGTACTAAGTTTAAGGTATAAGGTTTATGGCTATGAAGATAATTACAACCTAGTTTGAAGGAAAACTAAGAAAACAAAGAAGCATAAGACAATATAAAGGTTAAGGACTACACAATAAGGAAAACACTTTCTAGTAGAGGTTTTGGTGGAGCCTCCAATAAAAAAATTGACTTTACTCATTTATAGTAGAGGTGGATAAAGTCGACTGGAGGTGGACACTGCACAGGTGATTGAATGTTTTTGCAGATGTTGTGTCTTTGGTGCACTTAATATATATAAGAGCACCGGTGCACTCTATTATTTATGAATGCGATAGATAGTTCAAATGGCATACTGGTTCAAATTTAGATTTAAAAAATATCTAAAATAAAACAATTGGTGCTCTTAACAAAGACAAAAGCACTGGTGTGTTTGAAAAACAATGAACAAGAAAGCTTGTATTTTTTGCAACAAAAAAAATATTTTTTATAGTGTTTATTTAAGTAACACAAATAGTGCTATTTATTTTAACAATAAGCATAGATGGTCATTTCCTGCTAACTCATTCGGTTAAGGCGTGGGTCTAGTTAGCAAGGGGACCTAGGTTCAATCCCCTTAGGGGTGAATTAGTTGGGAGGAAACACCCAAAATTCCATCCATGTTAAGGGTTGGTGTGGCCCAGTCCAGGTGCGATCTCAGGGTGATTTTGACGGCTTAGATTCCCCTGGGTTGCGGTTTCTTAGCCAATGGTTTATAAGTCACACTGCATCTGATGCATTCAGTTGATATAAACACACCAAAAATTTCATGGCAAATGCAGTGCGGTTATTTTTAGATAACTGCACCAATGCTCCCATTAACGTCATTATGCATCATATAAACCAATGTGTCTATTGACGCACCTTCAACAGTGTGTCCTGCAACACATCTATAATGATGCATTTTTCTAGATAAGGCATACCATACACCACAAAAAATGAGCAATTAGTGCATTATAAGGTGCACCTAAAATTAACCAACAGTGTGTTGTATGGTGCATAAGTGCCAATGCATTCAATTCTATAAGGCACACAACTATTGCAATTATAATTTGAAAAGTAAATGTTCATCAATGCGTTGTCTAGTGCACTATCATTGATGTGTTGATGCGAGTATCATCAACATCACATTATAGGATACTAGGTGCACCATCAACCACTAGAAAAATAACCACTGGCTCTTTGTATAACACACCTTTACCGGTGCGATTGGATATATTAGGTGCACCAGTATTACATTTATAATTGGAAAACAAAAAATACTCATCGATGCATTATGGTGTGCACCAAGTGATGCATTTTCTCATGAACTTATAACAATTATTTCTACTAGATTTAACGCACCGTTAATGCCTAGACTTTAAAATCAAGGAATAACCACCAATTCATTTTATGGAGCACCAATAATGGTGCTATGTGTAAAGGAATATCATTTAGCCGGCTGGCAGAGCATCTCTTGGCCAAAGGAATACCAAGGTTGGGGGATTAAAAATTTACATTGGTTTAGTATCTCACTGCGTCTTAAAAATCTTTGGTTGGCACTGATGAAAGATGGACTTTGGCATCGTGTCCTCACAGTGAAATACTTGCATAATCAATCGGTGGTAGCATGGCTCAGACAAAAGAGATTTAATACACAGAGGGTATCTATAATATGGAGGGGTTTTATTCAGACATTACCGTGGCTGGGAGTTAGCCTGGCAAGTGGGTAATGGTAATGATATTTGGATAGGCGTGGATCCGATTATTGGAAACTCTTCTCCTTATTCCCTTCCTGTCGAGCTGAGATCCTACCTGGAGGATCTGGACATTTGCACTCTCTCTCAGGCACACAACATCTTACCTGACTCTCAACACTACTAGTATACTGCTGAAGATTTAGGTATTCCTGGAGATTGGAAAGATGCATGGGATGCTTACACTACAGGGTTGGATCAGGGCGGAATACACCTCACCACACAAGCGGACTCCCTGGCATGGGACTTCAATAAAAAAGATGGCTCCTTAACAACAAAGCTGGCATATGATCGTATTGTAAAACATTACTCTCCTCAGGCTGGAAATTGCATGGATTCTTTTATATGGAACATAGCCCTCCCACGTAAGATTGGCTGTTTCACTTGGCTGGTATTTTGGAACAAAATCATGACCTGGGATAATATCCAGAAACGGGGTTGGAAGGGCCCAGGTATCTGTGTCTTGTGCAACTCTGATGAGGAGACAGTTGCTCATTTATTTAATGACTGCATTATTTGGAAAACTGTTCTTGATACCATTTGTGAATAGTTTCAGATCCCTTGTCCTTCACGTGTGGATCTTCCATCCACATTCATCAGGAACTGGATCAGCATTTATAAGAAGCATACATCCCTTTGGTTTGTACCATTCCATATGTTATGGAATATCTGGAACGCTTGTAATTTGGCCATCTTTGAAGGAAAGAAAAGGAATGTGCTCAATATAGTACAACTAATCACAAATCATGTTCAGTCTTTCTCCTATCAGTCTGTCAAAGTTAAAAGATACATGCAAATAGGGAATCCTCCCTGTTTGTATTTTCCTTGTGGATTTTTTGATGGTTCTTTTGTTAAAAAGACAGTGGGTGTTGGCTACAACATACACTTGAATGAGTCCTACCATTTCGAGTTCGCACTGGGGGTAGGATATGGCTCGAATACTAAAGTAGAATTAATGGGCCTTTGGGCTCTTCTTCTTTCCTCCCAAATGATGGGGTTACCCTTATCCCATATATTTGGTGACTCACTAGTCATCGTCAATTGGGCAAAGGGATTGACTGCTCTCTCCCCACCAAAACTTTCACTGGTGTCGAGAAACAAAAAAGCTTTCTAACAGCTTTCAGGATCTGTCTTTCATTCACATCTATCGAGAACATAATTGGACTGCTGACCGACTATCTAAAACTGCTCTCACCTTTGCTCAGGGTTATGGTTATTCCTCTGAATTTATGGAGGATCATTTGATCTCTCAAGACTCATTTCAGCTCTTTTGAGCTTGGACTGAGGAGTTTTCTCCTCGTTTTGATTGTTGACTAGCTGCTCATTGAGAGGCCTCTTTTAGATTGCTGATCATATCCCTTTGGTACTCGGTATATGTGACTGAAGGGACTAATTCCATATTGAGGAGACAGTATTTCTGATGGGAACTTTCTTTTATTAGTATTGCCTTTCCCCCTGGCAACGTCTCGAGGTGTTCTTAGGCCATATGAGATGTATATATATGAAATGTAACCCACTCCTGGGATGGCTGGACTAATGCCCTTTGATTCTTAATACTAATAACAAGGACATGATTTTTTCCTCCTGCAAAAAAAAGCAATGCTATCAATTCTTTTGTTTCCCTAGGCGCACCGCTATTGCGTAGAAAATTTGCAAAATTTGTGTTTCATAATTTTTTAATTTGTTTTTAGTTGCACCATGTATGATGCTTTATGTTGAATACTCATGATCATTTAATGTGTGTTTGTTTTAATTTATTATCCCCATTGATGGATCACTAAAACATGGAACATTGTGGGCGATGCATTCATGTAAATAGATAACACTAGGGATGGTGCACTTTGTTTAAAACATACACATCGGCAATGAAAATGTTTGTTGGTCCTAAAAAAATATAATAAGTATTTCATATACTTATTTTGTATATATATTTTATTTTAGTAATATAATTCATGATGAAATTCGTATCTAAATTAGGGACAAACACCACCACCACCTCAGGTCAATTTGTATAATGTCGTTCGAATATAGTAGATGAGAGAGAGGGAGAGAGATTTGGCTCCTTGTCCTCTTTTGATGTGACTCAATAGATCTTATTTCAAGTTGTCATCCTCAAGTTTTATGAGGAGTCTAGTTCACTCATGGGGTAGACTAAGCTACTAATAGAGTCGATCCATCGTTGGGATTGCAACATGAAGGCCTTCAAGGTTGGTTCCGATATTTGGTACTAGCTCAAAAATGAGGATCTGTATTTCATCACAGGTTTATCTTGGAGAAGAGAGGTCTTTCCCCCATTTTACTAATCTACCACTTAGTGTTGTAACTGAGACTCAGTTGATGTATGTTTAGCAATTCATCAGTGTGGATATTACTCATCCTCAATGAGTTCCAAGCAAATGGGGGTTAGCTGAGGCTACAAGCATTTTGGTTAGAGGATGCTAGGTGCTTGAGTTTTTATGTTACCATGATAGCACAACATCTTAGTGATGGGAAACACATTAGTTGCACTATGTTTTATTATGTAGAGAGTTTAATACAAAATCCCATGTTGATCATATGGGCTACTATTTTTCGATGATAGTTTTTTGTAGCTTTAAACCACTATTATAGGAAATTGCTAGGGAGATAGTTTTTCCCGTTCACATTAGAGTTATTTAATCTATTTTTTCAAAATTTCCGGCAACTCGGGCCACATTTGGTCCAAAATTTGACTGCATATTAGCTAGACCTATGACTAATGGCATATATGCATTTGGGGGAAAGGATTGCCTAAGAGATGATCACTTGAGTTCATGTGTAGGGAACCTGGTGCAGAGGTTTTGGAGATGTTACACAGTCATGATTGATAATCAATTAACGATTGTGTACAATACCATATCCAGGGATGGATTGATGAGGACGTGCCAATATATAATTTACTCAGGTTAAGCCATGGTTATCGTATTTAATGTACAAGTATTTGATTATAATATTTTGTTTAAATTGTCTAATTATTGTTGTCCATTGTTTCTCATATATTGGCACATATGATGGGGATCAACAACCCAAACATGATGAGGATATGTATAAGGTTAATGATCCATTTCTTGAGTATACACCTAGCATGTAGCAACATAGGTCAGGTCTCATATTTTGTTACCATGTGGCAGATCAAATTTGTGATTTGATTTGCAGGCGTAGGGTGGAGCCTGTATGACCACTTCACATGACACGAGACCCTGATCTTATTCCCATATGGTACACCCTTCCTTGATATATGACATTATTTATGCATTATGTTTCAGTTCCCTCATACTACTCGACGACAATGATGGGTATCCCATCCTCTTCATCGGATTCATCTTTCTGATGATGATGTTCATCCACCACCTCCTCCATCCACCGATCCAAAAATTGTAGGATCATCAAACATCAAATATGCATATGCTTATTATCCATTGCCTCCTTGAGCAGGCACAACACTAACAACTCCTCCTCTAGTAGGTATTCCATCGAAATATCCTACTCCAATAAGCCCACGACCATCCATTGATGCATCATCCACCGATCCAGTAGTCCCACCACCACCATAATCTCATCCAGTAGACCCACCACCATCCACTAATGCAATTGGATCCACAAATCCACTAGTCCCACAACTCTCATCCCCTCCTCCAATAGGCTCACCATCATCCATTGATGCAACTACATCCATCGATCCACTAGTCCCACCACTACCATAACCCACTCCAACAGTCCCACCATCATCCATGGATGCAATTTCCTCTACCGATCCACTAGTTCCATCACCATCATTGCCTCCTCCAGAAGTCCCACTACCACCACCCCCTCATGTAACAAGCCCACCACCACCATCCCCTCCTACAACAAACCCACCACCATCCACTTAAGCAACATCCATTGGTGCACCAGTAAAACATGCACTGATGCACTAAGTGATTTACATGATCTGTTCTTATTGATTGGTATAGATCTTGATGAAGAGATACACCAATTTTTAGTCTTTTCATTTTTTTCCTGACACGAGTAGTGGTTTACCTTGTATCTCTTTTGGTGCATGGTCTTATTGAGTCTATATTTGGTAGTGGACCAAACTGGTGTATTTGATTGTTGAGATATAAATCGATGTCTATATTGATTATTGATATGTATAATTCACTTGTATATTTCACTTCAAATGTATATATTCTTCATTTTCATATCATGTTCATATTGAAGATACTGGGTAATTGTTTTAATTTAGAACATTGTTCTTTTAATTAATTTGATTAATATTACTACTAAAATAATTGAAAAAATTGTTATGGTTGGAATATTATATAGCATTGAGAGATATATCACTATGGAATCATAAGGACAACTAGTATTGCTTAAAATGGACTTTTGCATTTTGAATTTATAAGGGTTTTCTTTTGGTTAAATTATTAAAATGATAAACTAAAAACATCTTCACAATTATTTGAGTTCTCTCGCTTGCAATTACATATGTATTTCAAAGGAATTGAAAGCCTCCATTAGTCACTATATGAGGTTACTACACTTGATATGGATGGTTGTAATATGTTTTAGAAAACTTATTTTGTGTAACTGGGTAAACGCCAACACAAGTTTCAAATGAATTTAAAATATGTAATTGACTTTTTATCCAACCCTATGGCATGTTCATTGAATGTTAATTTAAAAATATATTGTTTTTAATAGTGGTATAATAAGGTTGAGTTTGAAATTTATAATAATAAATGGACACATAAATTAAGACATATTTATTAAAATTTTAATAAGGAATAAAGGTGAAGCATTAAATTGTACCACTGATGATAATGTGGATTTTAAATAGAAAATATTGTTTACAACTTGAAATTGTCAAACTCTAAATACCGAGCAACAAATCTTTAAAAAAATAAAAATTGTGATATATTGTTGTTAAAATTAAAATCATATCAAATCAATATAAACAACAACAATAGTGTAAACTATGAAATCTGAATTATTCATGGGTAACCAAAGTCAACCATATTTAAACAAATTCAAATATTATATTTGTTGTATTATACATAGTCTCCTTAAATATAATAGGGGTTTGCAATTCGATCAAATGAGCTACACTTAAAATGCTTCTAGAAATAGTGAAGCCCTATGTGCTTATGTTACAAGAAACAATGGTTCATGCTCTTCATGCTTGTGATTTTTTTCTTAAAATTAATCCTGGATGGAAATGTTGTGCAAGTGATGCGTTAGGTTTATCAGGTGGATAACTAATCGCTTGGGACCCTAGGGTTTCTAATTTCAAATCATTCTCTACTGTGGTTGTTAGTGGATAAATCCACTCAAGCGAACTCAAGCCAGATCTCCCTAGTCCAAGTGGATCTAGAACAAATCAAGTACACAATACTAAACGACTTTCCTAGATAAGACAAGATACAAGATGAAGATATGAGTACCTTTTCTCAGATCTATAAGTCTCCTCCTTGTTGCTCCCAGCTCCAGGCCTTTAGATCTCCAACTTCAAAACCTTATCAAAGAGACAGAACAAACAAAGGGTGAAATCATACATAGATATATGCTGATCTAAGCTAACAGTTAAGGAATAAAGATATAAACATCATTGATACAACAAAATTTTCAGAAAGAGCTTGTATTATTGTAATCAAGGAGATACTTAACATTACATAAAGAAGGAATGTCACAACCTAGCCTTAACGCTGCAACCTTCCATCCAACAATCCAAGCCAAGCCTCCAAAGCAAGATAATAGCCTCCCAAAGGATGATAGGGGTCACCTAGAAATTCCACCAGCATAAGAGTACCATAGTCCTTCCTCCCTTCACAATGGAGAGAGGGTTCAATTTATAAGGCTAAAGGGATAGAGTAGGTTGAGGATTAGAAGGAGGGATCTAAGGGATCTTCCCCATAGGTTAGGGAACCAAATGCCACCTCACCTAGAAGTTAGGGATGATCCTCCACCTCATCCACCTTCGAGAAGAGCCTCAAAACTTCTCTTTTTTCCCTCTAAACACCCTTAGAGCACCTTGTTTTAGGAGACAGAGCACCAGAGAGGGGCTAGCGCACCTTTCATGAGGGGAGAGAGTGCCAGTGGTTCTCCTTGACAAGGAATAAAGAGTGCCAACAAGAGGCTGACGCACCTTTCCTTAGGAGGAAGAGCGCCATCCTTCCTAGAGGGGGAAAAAAGGGTAGGAACAACCTCATATTAAATCAACTTTAGCTAGGGAAACTTTAGGGATTAGGCAGAAGGTTGACACATGGATCAAGATGACAAGATTTCGGTGTAACTAAATTTTCCCCAAAGCATGAAGTTATAGGAATGCGATAGGTGAATGCTTTGCGAGGTGAAGAAATCAAAGGCAAGGATGTTGGTTGGAGGATGCTGCAATATAACTGACTCAAGTCTCACATGAATCATAACATGGATGTTGATCGATACAATGCAGATCCATGGTAGTAGAGACCTACTGAACACAATCATGGCTACTAGACACAAGCATAGATCTATGATGAGATGATAACGCATCCATGACCGATACAAAGTGGATTCATGTAATATGACTCAAAACAAACTCCATCACAACCTGGGAAAAATATTAGATGAACTAGGGTCTTCAAACTGAACTCACAATGATATGGATCTAACCATGTGATTACAATGTCTTGATGTCGAACATGGTAGAAACCAGTTGATTACCAGTCATTAATTTAAAATGTTAACAAGTGCGATGGAAATCACCATTGATGTCAATGATTCCCATGGTATCTCAGTACATTATGCCAAGTGTGAATAAAGGACTTGGAGTCGAACACCCGGTAGAATCTTCAAGTTAGAGGTCATTAATGAAAACAAATTGCTGAAAGCGAGGAAACCTACCATTAAGGCATGCGGGCTTCAAGGTACTTGTCTTGGTTTCTAAGTCTAATTCCTGGATGATGTGTTGAAGTCGAAAGGAATAGACTCATCGAAGGAGGGCCATGATGAATCCCCCATCATCGACAAGAAACACGATCATAGATGTTTTAGAGTAAATCGTACAAAAGAGTGATGTACAAGACTGAATAAGAGATGACCAACAAGATAGAAGGTAAATTGATTGTAGACGGTGAAAAGATGACCAAATCTCTCTTGAACATGGGAATGTCATGAATTGGCAGAATTGAATTTGACGATATTGATTCTAATCCCCCAATTCAAATGAAGGCATGGGTATTCTTGGACAACTCAAACGGGCAAGAAGACTCAAGGAACCAGCAGAACTTGAAGACAAACGGATTATCCAAGTATTGAATGCATATGAAAACGAGTTCCATGTTTAAGAGTGACTATGTACTGCCGTAAATACAACGAAACACAAACTCTTCCCTTAATTTCCCCATCATGAAGGATTAGTGCATATTTTTCATTTTTATGAGTTCAAAGAGGGTAACAAACACTCGTTATAGCTCATTAAGCGATGAGTCCATTCTCATATGTTTTATGAACCTGAGAAAGGAGGGGTTCATTCCCAGAAAAGGTCTTTCATCATTTGATTTTATGAGTCTGATGAAATCAAACTCATTTGTTGTTTCATGTTTAGAGAGTCTGAAATGACTAAGAAGACTCCAAAATGGAATTTTTTGTAAATTTAGTCCTCGAGGCCCGAGAAAGTATAAACTAATGCCTAGGAGAAATCTTCCAGTCATGATTTGCCGAAGTATACCTTTTTCATAAATAGCTCCCCCTAGTCCGAAAAAAGGGGTAAACTATCACCAGGAAGACTACTCTTCAGGTCCTTTTACGAGTGTGAAAAAGACAAGTTTACTCAACAATATTTTCACATTTTAAGAGTCATAAAAGAGCTTAAAGAGGCCTCTAGTAGGGCTATTTTTTCATAATCCAATTTTAAAGAGTCTGAAAAACAGTAAAAGTACACTCGATCCCTCTTCACTAAGTTTTTTACGAGCACACTGAAGGTATAAAAGGCACCTGAAACCTTTTTCATGTTTTAGCCAGAGCACGAAAAATGAAAAGCAAGCTCAACAACATATTACTGTTTTTAACGAGCTCGAGGATCAATTGAAAGAATGTTCAGGGTATTTGCTTCATTTCTTAATGAGCTTGAGATATAATAAGAACTATGCTCAAAGTGTCGTTTCATGGTTTAGGGAGCTCGAAACTGAGAAAGTAGTATTAAAACAAAGATTTGAAGTTCATGGTGGAAAGTAGTAATTATACATTTAATACCTTGTGATAAGAGTTCTATGCAATCCATTCAATCCCTCTTTGTTTGTAGATATTTGCTATTAAAAATTTCATACTATACAATTTTTTGATCAGTATTATATTTTTTATTAATATAAAACTAAATGATGTTATGTAGGTACACTGAATATAATAGCTTTCATGGATGGAAAAAATGACTTTGCATTGTGTTAAATGTGTTAATACTATTTAAGAAGAGAAATATCATTTTATAATTAGATACTTTATTTTAAGAGAATCAAGAAACATTTTTCAAGATACCATCATTATTATGGGTTTTTTTTTATTGATTGTTTGTAAGCTTTAAAGTATGAATGTTGATAAATTAACTTGTTGTTAATAGAGGTAATGAGAAAAAAATACCCTCTTTCAAAACAAACCTCCTTGATTGGATGGGGGAAGATATCTTCTTCTATCACATGGCCCACCACCCCCTACTCCTATATATCTATCACACAGGCAGGCTGGGGATTTAGACCTACGTAGAAAACATTCCTAGGCTAACTAAGTGTAACATCCCTAAAATTCATAAATAAATAAAAAAATATTTACTATATGTAACTTTAAAAATTCCTAGGAAATAAATTCCAAGAGACGTTATACTTCATTTACTCCCTCTGTCGTGATGATAATGGCTTTATTATAATCGGTAAGACGCATGTGCCTATGTTTAGTGTTTATCATTAGCATGCTTCTTTTTACGACCTTTTGTCGATATTACGTCATACATTCTGGTTGATACTATTTTGTGGCAAAAACTGCTTTTAAAACTCTGTTGGTTGCAACGTCGTAAAACTATTTTCGTTCCTTCAGTTTTTTTCTACTCATGAGCTGTTAAAGGAAAAGGTCATAGTCTTACTTAGTCTTTAAGACTAACGCATGAATTTTCATTTTCTCTTTGTGCAGGTGGATGAGATCACCCTTAAGTTTTGCTAAGGAACAAAATTCTACACTACGAGGCATCAAAACAATATAAGAAAAGGTTGTCCACCTAGGTTTTGGAAACAAACTAAACCCTAAGGGTAAAAGCATGTTAATGTGTCTTACTTTGAGGCAAAAGGGAAAAACTTTCAATTTGAAAACTCATAACAAATTTAGCTTCGGGAAGAATATTAATATATTTACCGAAGCAAAAAAATTAAATTAAACATAGGAATGGGAGTTTGAGTGGAAGTATTTTCTAACAAATTTTTGAATAGAAGGTTTCTTAATATATGCTCATGCTAAAATTTAGCAATTTTTTGAATAAAATGTTTCTTTATATTAAATATTTTCTTAGATATTTTGAAAGAATATTTTTAATAGAATGTTTTCCATTATATATTAATGCTAATTTATATTTGCATACACATTTTTTTAAGAGCTTATCCAACAAAAATGGTGAATCTACACATTTTATAGTATTTTTTATATATTATAAAGTAAATTAAACATTTATATATATTATAATATTTTTTATATGGATATATATTATAATATTTTTTATATAAATATTATAATTTAAATTAAAACAATTATAAATTATAATATAATATAATTTTAATATTGTAATTCAAATTAAACCTTTTATATATCATAATATAATATTATTTATATTTTAATGTGATAGTTATATTATATAATTTATTATATTCACATAATTACAAATTAATTCATATAATCAATAATATTTTTAGTTTTTTTCGTTTTTTTATTTCGTTTTTTTTTAATTTCATATTAATTGGTTTTTATTAAATAATTTTTAAGATTTATATAATTAATAAATAAAAAGTAAATTATATATATAATAAAAATTTAAATAAAAATTTCATAAAATATTAATAATAAATTATTTTGCAAATTTACTATTATAAATAAATTAAAAGTAGCACGTTTCTATAGTATACGTTTTAAGTTCTGAGTGAAAGTTGTAGAGTAAATCTTCATCATATTTTGATATATAGTAAAAACCTATATTAAATATGTATAAATAAGAGATTGTATTTCTGTGAATTACAAGCCTCTGAATAAAGTTCTTGCAGATGACACATACCCAATCCCTCATAAGTCGAGTCTAGTAAACAAAATTGCAGGAGTTAAGATATTCTCAAAGTTTGATCTCAAGTCTGGATTTTGGCAAGTAGCCATTAAAGAGGAAGATAAGTTCAAAACAACCTTATATATTGAATATTAAAAAAAAATGTTTCCAAATATGTATATTATACTTATTAAGCTTTCTATTGTAAATTACTAAATAAGTTTAAAAAATGTTTGTCAATATGCATATTAAAATTTTTAATTGTAATATTAAAATTTCTAAAAATATTTAGTTTGAGGATAACATTCAATACAAATTAAGTGTGAAGTTGCATAATTAAAGATTAATGGTTGATTTCTCTGCAACTGTAGAGATGGTGAGGGAATGGAAGTGTGGTGAGAGCTCAATGGAAAAACAATGAAGCAGAGAGATTTAACTCTAAAAAGATGAGATGACGTTTTTATATTCTGGCTACTAGAGATTCAGACTGGATGAAGTTTTTATATTCTGGCTACCAGAGATTCAGACTGGATGAAGTTTTTATATCCTGGCTACCAGAGATTCAAACTGGATTGCATAATAGAGTTAAAAAAAAACTCTCTGCAAAAATCCAGAACCCTTCAAAAGAGGGTATAAACTGATCCCATTTTCGCCATTTTTGGGGTGATTTTCAGCCGGAAAGGGAGTAGGAGGACCACAAACACATGAAAAGAAACCCGATCTCTGCACCTGATCCTCACTGGGCACTTCAACGGATGTTTTTTTCGCTCCTTTTTTGTGCCTTGTTCCAGTCATGGCTCGCTCTCTCGAATCTTCTAGTTTATTGTCAGCAATTGCAAAAGGTATTGGTCTAGATTTAAAGTATCTACGACAAATTTTACCCAGGGTCGTTGTTTGATATAGATCACGGGCAGTTAAAACTTAGGCTAGTAACCAATCACGGCGCCGAGTTGTATACGCCACTAATTTTACCCCAAGGTTGTTTTTGGATAATAGTAAAAGGCTAGGAAGGTAATGTACACTCAAATTCCGGTTTTATATAATAAAGTTCAGATAATTCTGGTTTTATATAATAAAGTTCAGATTTATTTTTTATATGAGAATTTTTTCAATGTATAAGAATCTATTTCTGGGTTTATATAACAATACAATAGAAGATTGGAAAAAACAATATACTGTCAAATTCCGGTTTTATATTAATAAAGTTCAGATAATTCTGGTTTTATATAATAAAGTTCAGATCTATTTTCATATGATAAGTTTTCCAGTGTATAAGAATCTATTTCTGGGTCTATATAATAGAGTTATATATTTCACATTACAATGTATAAGAATCTATTCCCAGGTTTATATAGTAGAGTTATCTATTTCACATTACAAAGTTACAATGAATTCAATAGAATATATCAATGAATAATCTATGGACTGTGGTTAAAATCAAAATATGTCGTCACTCTAATATTCTGGTAATAGTTTATATTTTGGCAATTTAGTTGTTGGAAGAAAGCACATGATACTATAGTAATAATGACACTCATTTTTTTTCCAAGCAATCATACTTTGTTTTTTTTTTCATTTTATTTCTAATCTTTTAATAATGATACCGTTCATTATTTTTCATTTATCTTTGTTGCAGTTTTTCCTTTTTCAGTTTTTTTTGAGAACTTGATTTTCATTTATTTTATCTTTTATTGTAAGAGAGAGATTTTCTATTTCTATTTCTTTATACTTTGTATAGTTTTCAATGTGACTTTCCACTTAAAAAACAAAGATAGATTAAATTAGAGATGGATTTGTTGTTGCTTTTATGTTGTAATTTTTAGTTTCCCACGTAATAATAAAGACAAACTTTAAAATGAAGAAATCTATGCTATAAATTTTCAGATTATCCGTGCTAAATATACAATAAATCATATCAAATGTATTGAAACTAATCGAGAGTGTTATAAGAGAAAAATATTGTTTATTAATTTTCACTTTTATTATGGGCCATCATAAATTCAAAAAATACATTAATATTATAATTTAAAATTTTCATTGTGCTACGTGGGCCATATTTTATCCCTTGCAACATAAAATATCTATTTTTGCATGCATAAAATATCTATTTCACATTATTAATATAAGAGATTGGGTTTATATAATAGACTTATCTATTTCACATTAATTATTAGCTTGACGGTTACAAGCATAATTCAGTCCCAATGTAGTTGAATGGTCTTAATTGACTGAACATCAATAATTCATTGTTTCATGATTGGGCCACTTTGAATCTATTTAGGATAATGAAGTATCAATTTAAATTACGTCATGTTTTTTTCTATT
Source organism: Pseudotsuga menziesii (assembly GCA_001517045.1). Lineage (NCBI taxonomy): Eukaryota > Viridiplantae > Streptophyta > Pinopsida > Pinales > Pinaceae > Pseudotsuga > Pseudotsuga menziesii. The sequence goes on along the minus strand of LPNX010161939.1, from coordinate 156,426 downwards.
TAATCAAAGCAAACATTTGTATATAATTTTCATAATCATAGAATTTGTTTAAGATGGAAAACGTTATTAGTGATTATTCTATGATTTGTCAAAATGCATAATGATGAGATCATTTACAATGACACTTTTCTTCTTCTTCTGAACTAAGTAATTAAACTAATTTGTTATTTATATTACTAGAAATATCTTTTAAGAAACTAATATATATATATATATATATTTTATTTCAACAGATGCTCGTTATCAATAGAATGTCAATATTAGCCATACATGGGACATTATTGTGATGATTAAGGTGTATGTAGTTATATTTATTATTAGTTGAAATTATTATTAACAAATACGTTAAGTATTATATTTTAGTTTGATTTTTAAGGTTATATATATAAAATCATAGTATTGCAATGATTAAGATATATGTAAATTATATTTATTATTTAAAATTATTATATCAAACATATTTTGCATTTTAAAATTTTAAAATTGAGTTATTAAAATTGAAGATATATTTGAAAATATATGTAAATTTTATTTTTATTTGAAATTATTATCAAGGAATAATGTATTTCATATTTTATAGTTTCATTTTTTAAAATAAAATTGAATTGTATTGGAAGTATATACAAAACACAAAACAATCCTTTTAAGCAAATTTATTGTCATTTATTTTATATAATTTTTAAAATTAACTTTGAGTTAACATCTTCAATATTCATGGAACATTATAGGCTTCCAAAAGGGGAACAAAAATACACTTCTTCAAGTTAAGGGGAATATGGTACTATCGACATCGTTCCAACATCATTCTTAAACTCTCAATGTGATCTATTATGATCCCAAATACCGTTGAGTCATCAAAGTAGAGTTGATACTGATTATTTGAGGATATAATTAGTTAGATAGATATCTTAAGAGTGGATATATAAATGGTTGTTTCAAGATATGAACATTTTAATTGTTAAAATTCACTTTGAGGTTGGAATTGGCATTGTAAAATCATAAATTTTTTATTCAAATTGAATTTTTTATTATAAAAATGGATTCAACTGCATTTTAAAAACTACTCGGTATCACACCTAAAAAATGAGACATAAACTTATAAAGTTTAGCCTTTAAGTATGAATCATTATAATTTGAGAGTGACAACTTGGTAAGAGTAATTAATCATTATTTTAAAACTGATAGGAGAGGGATTAAATCCCGAGGAATCAAATCCCTTCATGTCTAAACCCCCTTTAGAGTGCTAACCTTGAGGAAAGGTTTACACCTCAATGGATTTGATATCTCATGGGGCTTCATAGGACCAAAGTTAAGATGGATCTATGCTGGTTAATAATAAAATGGTAGTGAAAAAAAGATCCATACAAAACATAAATTAATTAATTTGAGGACATGCTCCATACAAATAGTAAATTAATTCATTTGAGGACATGATCACTTGCAGGTTGAGGATAAAGTTTAAATACCCTTGTGGTATCACACAGATTTGCATTGTATATTTCTATAACATGATATTTAATATGCATCCATGAGCTTGAAATTTCATTGTGTATAAAGGCTAGTAGTTATTTGTTCTTTTCCTACTTACTACTCTTGTTTAAAGTATATATGAGATTTCACACGAAAATACACAAAACTATATTAAAATACGTAATAGTTTACAAGTTACAAAAACTTTAAAAATTAAGAAATATGTAAAAATAACTCCTTTAAAAATTATTACAAACATATTTTATTATATTAAAATTTTTAAATTTAATTTTAATTAAATATTAAATATGTCAATTTAAATTTAAAATTTAATAATATTAAATAAGCTCATAACAAACTTCATAGTGTTAGAGGCACGTAAATTTATTTTAGAAACTATTTACTAAACTATATATATAGAATATATGAGATTTCGTAATAGATTTACTAAAAAATAATTTTTAGTAAAATTATATTTAGAAATCATGAGATTACACAATTTATACAAAATCTTAGATCCAAAGGATATGAAAAAACAACTTCATTAATAAGTATTCATAGATATGTAATATATTGAAAATTGTAGTTTTACTTTTATTTAAATATCATAAGTCAACTCAAAGTAGAAGGATGACATTATTGATCATACACATCAAACTTTTTATATACCGAGGATCAACTCTTAATGTAAGGAGCTCCAACAACCTTTCATGATCATTTATTCCAAGCTTCCATCTCTAGCA
>LPNX010161939.1:136659-153900 GCA_001517045.1 Pseudotsuga menziesii | reverse complement strand
GTCAATATTTAAAAAGATAGGTATATGTATGCATACCTTCACGTACTAAGCCCGAAATGATATCATAATCTGAAGAGAATTGGGAGCCCTCATCTCTGTCTAAGATTGTTTGTCTCCATTCTTCAACAAATCCATGTTGTATATTTACACAAGGATCTTGGAATTCATTCCCCGTGCAATATGCACAATAACAAGCATGCTCTCTGATATGTAAAATCCAATCAGTGTGATCTGTGCTTCAAATGGAATGAAGAGACCTTGTTCCTGGTACAGTTTTACATGTATAGGCATGCTCACGATCAATATCTGTTATATGCCAAAAAAACCTCCAAACAAACTTGTCACTCCTATCATTAGGATCCTGACACAAATTATGTGTACACCAATCAACAACACTTTTTGCATCTCTCATCATGTCAGCATCAAATCGCATTTGATATCTTCTAAGTGCTCGCTTAATACAAGCTCTAGCTCCATCATGTTCTCCTTTTCCATGACCACTTTCAAAAAAGCTCCATGTATGCCGAATTTTTATGTTACAATGAAGTCGACACAACCAGAAAAATGATCTTGCTGACTTGAATTGTCCTCCACAGCCATCTGACCAGGCCCAATGTTCTTTGAAATTGGCACCCCTATCCTTTATAAGGGAACCAAGAAATATGTTGAAAGAATGTTGCACAAAATGTGTATCATGGTCTGAATGATCACTAATGTAAAAGTGAGCCTCTTTGATCACTATTCGTTGTTCTACTGTGCTTTGTATTCCATCTATGTGTTCTTCTGCATGCCTATATGATACATGGACCAAAATTGAAACTTGTTATGAATGATAATATTGGCTTTGTATTTCTTTTTGAGGAGAAAAGGTGTAGTTCTCTGCAAAGTCAATCATAGATAATACGACACCAATTGGAAAAGTGTCTCGACTAGCTCGAAATTGTAAGTCCCGCCATCTTTCCATGTGGCTATGTTGCACATACTGGTAGATTTGCCTTGTCTTAAATGTAATAATAAATTCTTTGATGGGAACTTCATCTTCAACCAATTCAATCCTTCTTGATTCACCTCCATGAGGTAATGAAAATGATACATATTTGAACATCTTCCGTTTGATCATATCATCTGAAGAATCATATATATAATCCTTCCAGTTCTTCAAATTAAGACAATTGTCACATTTATTTTTGACACACTTCATCTTATAAAAAATATCTCCTTCCCCCCTTTCACAAAGTAAACTTTTTATGAAATCAGTGGCATGCATTTGAGGGGCTTCATTTGTTGGTTGGAACTGTAACCTGTAATTACGAAATGCTTCATAATAATAACTGAACTCAACATGGTACCTGCAACAACATGTGTCACAAACTTTGTTGGGACGAATATACCAAGGCTTCATTGCCTCAAAATTTTGTTGCCCGATGTTAATATCACGATGTGCATCCTGGAACTTATGGAATAACTCTGTTTGTGAAATGTCTAGTTAGTATTTTTGGTGCTCCTCCCTAACACCACGCAATATTCTATGTGTCAAAACATCTTTTCTATTTGAGAAAACTCTAGAATTTTCAGTCCAGGAATTAACTACTATGTTGTGCCACTCATTTGAAACTTTGTCATTTCTAGGACACCTACATACTATTGCCCAACATTGGTTAGGGTTTATGGTTTCCACACAGGGACTTCACTTAGTGAACCTCTCACATAGCACGTGTGATCGTGGGATATTAAAGAATACCCTTAATTTCAAGAGATATTGACTCAAACTCTTTTTGTTGAAACCCCCTCCCAATACTTAAAACCTCCTCCCCACTCCTTTTTATACCTCAATCCTTATAAACCACCCTATCCACCTCCACCTTAAACCCCTCATCCCCCCAATACCTGCAATATATTGGTTCGATTTTTTATAATTTTAAAACCCACAATATGAACTAACGTGATAGGGTATTGGTCAACAAGTGAAGCCCCCGTGGGTTTCCAGTTGTTCTCTTGTAGAAATTCTTCTTGCCAATGTTCTTCTGCTAATATTAAGTACCTTTGATGTCGCAGTAACCAACCTTTTATTAGATGTCATTTTATTGACAATTATTGTCATAATAGATCTTCTAGCAGCTCTATGGTCCTTTGTGCATGTTTTACTGTCGATCAAGTCATATGATGACCTGACATTACTAACCACTGTATCCAATACCTTTATGTTATCATTCTGGTTGACACAAGCAAAGATAATATAGGTCTCATCTCCTTTCGCCACAATAAGCATGTGAGAAGTTGGGCTTGAGCAACTAAAGACTTGGGAGAAAATTATTCTTGATACAATTTACTTGTATGGTCTCGAATAGTGCGGTCAACTATCTTCTCCCCAACATCAATTCTACTATGAAGAGATGAAGGAAGGGTTGTTGGTATATGCCTTAGTAAATTTTGTGTATTACTTGATTCTCCCTCTTCCCCAACATCAATTCCATCTTGCATTTGTGTATCTTGATTTTCAAATTGTGTATCCATGATGTTTGGTTGGCCTTCAAGATCTGGTTGTTGCTGGTTATGATTGCCTATTCTTCTTTTTGCATTCCTTTCTTCCTCAACAAAACGAGGACGTTTGCGAGCTGATTTTTTTCCCCTCCAAGATTGGCTCCCCATCTTTGCACAATGTTCCAATGCTTATCCTGTGTTCACATTATATAAACCCAAGTTTTAACATTATATAAAATCTTGAACTATCAATTTTAAAACATAATTGATTATTGAATCCACAAAATAAACTTACAGTGAATGAAACCAAAGAACTCCAAGTTTACAATGCTCATACTACAATGTGATGTAAAGATATTTAAAAAGCACATTGCCAATATTAAACATTTTTTGTATGAACACTTAAAAAATTAGACTGTTATGAATGGTTTCTTTTTACTGTCAATTGTAGCACCTTCAAATTCCAATTTCATGTGATTTTTCATGAATAAGAAAAAAAAGAATGAATACTTTTTTCTCATGTAACAACGTGATTATTTAGAAACATCAATAATATTTTCCAATTTCATGTGATTTTTCATGAACAAGAAAAATAAAAGAATGAATACTTTTTTCTCCACATGTAACAACATGATTATTTAAAAACATCAATAATCTTTTCCAATTTCATATGATTTTTCATGGACAAGAAAGAAAAAAAAAGAATGAATATTTTTTTTTCTACATGTAACAACATGATTATTTAGAAACATCAATAATCTTTTCCTTCATTAGTAACAACCTCTTTATCATACTAAGAAACTTTTGCTTGGCCATGCAACTTGTACTTTCTCTCAACCTGTGACATATTATTCTTCACAAAATTAACAATTACCATTTTTATTGATAAAGCCATAATTATCATACTTTGAGAACTTTTCCTTATCCACTCACAACCCACTAAATTTAACATTTAAAATAAATATTTTTCACTTATAACTATCATTTCCATTGGCTACCCCCTATATTTACAAAGTAATGGTAGCTATATAAAATTTTATAACATAAAAAGTTTATAAAACATTAATTATAACTTCTTAAAACTATAAACTTTGTACATTATTCTTCAAATATTATTATATTTAATAATTCAAATAATATTATAAATCATTATAATAATGTATATACTCATTAAAAAAAATTAAACATTTTATATATATATATATATATATATAATTTAATTTAATTTAATTAAATGTAAAAAATTATACAATAATATAGTCCTATATATATTTTAAAATATAATTAAATCATTATATATTTTATATTTTTCTTTTTATAAGATAAAAGCTCTTTTTTTAACAAAATAATTATGTTTTTACAAAAATTATATAAATTTTTTTTTTTTTATAAAATAATCATATTCTTATAAATATATTTTTAAGCAATCTTGAATTACAAAAACACAAAACACTGTATAATTTTAAAAGCAACTAAAAAGATTTTTTTTTTTAAATACAAGTAATAAATATATTTTGATATTACTAATAATATATATTTATGAAAAAAATAATATTTTATTTATTTATTTATACACATAACATTCCACTCTATTTATCCATCCAATAACGAAAGTAATAAATTTTCACTCACGTAGTTGCCAAAGTATATAGATTTGAAAGTTCATATATTTTGTTATCAAAATAATATTTTTTATTATGTGTTTACATACATTCTATTTCATCTATCTGTCCAATAAAGAAAGTAAGAGATTTTCACACAGTTAGCCAAGAAAGTATATATTTTAGATACGAAATAATATTTTTCTTATTTTCATGGCTAATGACATGTCCTCCAATACCTTAGCTAAGTTTTAGGCTTAGGTTGCTTTGGTATATGGGTCGGGGTTGTTAAACCTTCATAATACAACTTTTAATGAAGATCTTCATCTTTACAGCTACAGAAAACATATTAATTTTCTATATATTTTGGTAAAAATTTGTAATAAAATAGAATTAAATATGGTGATTTTAAATATGTAATTTTTTTTGTTTTTTCTATTATATAATTATATATAATTTTTTTATGTTTAATAACATAAAATAGGTTATTGGATCCACGAGTTGTAGAGCAGTTGGTGGAGGGGTATGGTTAAAACACCCCCTAAGCTGAAAGGTCACCGGTTCTAATCCCGTCGGATACCAAAAAATCCAACCATGTTAAGGGTTGGTGCCGTCTAGGCCGGGTGCGATCCACGGGTGATTTTGAGGGCTTAGATGACCCTAGTTCGTGGTTACTTAGCCAATGGCAACCCTGCTAGTCAAGGGGGTTCCACAGCTTTGCCAACAAAAAAAAAAACATAAAATAGGTTATTGTAAATGTTAATTATAAAAATGAATAATAATGTTTAATTTAAAAAAAAAATCATTTTAACATTCTCTTGAATATTATTTTCAGTTTCATAAAAAAAAAGTACTCTATTTAAGTTTTTCACTTAATAGATTTTTGGGTAGCGGTTTTACATGTACTTATAAATTATTATTTATATTAATATTTTAATAATAATTTAAATATATCATAAAATAAAATTTAAAAAAATGTACAACAATCTTAAAAGTGTCTATACAAACCTTGTTAAAAAAAATTGGAATAAAAAATAAAAATAAATATAGATATGGGGGGTCGTGGTTTTATGACTACTTCTGAATGTGTGAAATAATAATAAATGACATTAAAAAAATGAAATAAATAAAACAAAAAATACGATATAAAAGCTAATTCAAATTGAAAACTTTTGTTTTCTTACACCATTATCTAATTGTTGATGGATTTATAGATATATGAACATATGTTTTTAGTTCATTCATTGTTATAAAATTTCATGGCCGCAAAAGGAGAAAAAGTGAGACACATTACCATGCTTTTACCCATATATACCATTTTATTTGTCATTTGTTTTATTAATAATTGTATCATCTATTTATCCTTATATGTTGATGGTTTAGTATGGCAGTGATACATTTAACAAATTCTCATTTAAAGTAAATGATATTAAATGTTGATCATAAATTAGAGAATAAAGCAACAAAATATTAGAATTTCTATTAACCAACTTCACCTCCCCAAGAAATCATTAAATTTTAGGTTGGACTAAAAGTATTAATCATTATGTTTAAGGGCTAAAACTGCAAATAAGAATAGAATTACTAGTTTAGTTGTTGTCACATGGGTAGCTTTGGAATCAAGATAAATATTGAAAATAGTCTATAACTTTGGAATTAACACAAGTAAATTTTTATTTCTTAAATTGAATAAACTATTAGTTCCACTTTACCAATTTCCTTAGGCTTTGGCATTTCTAAATTTAAAAGTTTTTATTCCTGAAATAGAATAAACCATTTAATCCACTTACTAATTTCCTTCCAACTTTGTCACTTGTAAAAGTAATGTAGATCATTTTTTTGGTTGAAATTTGGGATTATTATTGACATGTAAAACATAATAGTTTTTATATTTTTTGTTATTATTTTTATATTTTATTAAATTACAAGAAATTGAAAACTAAAATTATTATTGATATATGAATCATAATAGTTTTTATATTTATTTTAAGAATTAATCCCTTTGATTTTTATGTTATTCTCAAATACTAATATTAAGATAAAGAGAAGATTTGATTTATTACTCATATGTAAAACAAATAATTGCTAATTTCCTCTTTAATAAATAAACTCTCTTTTTTTATCATTTTCAAAATCCAACCTCTTAACAAAATTTAAATTGCTTTTAATCAAATCTCATAGAAAATTTCAAATTATTTTTTTAAACATAAACCTTCAATAAAGACCAAGGTGCAAGGCACATGTGGAAATGCTAATGTTATTTCTATCATAGTTTGAACCTTGCAATTTTCCTAACAAAAATTAATAAAAACTAACCCTGCAATTTTCTTAACAAAATAATAATAATAACTACTAAGGCAGGCTTGAATTTTGATGTAGGTATATTTTTCATAATTTTGAAAACTCAAAACTTATTTTAAAAATTTTGATTTTGTAATAATAAACATTTTTAAAAACATGTGCCTTTGGTAGTGAAGCTATTTCTATAGGGAAAGATTACAATGGGAGTATGGGAAAGATTACAATGGTACATATTTAAATAAGAGAGATGAATAGTTGAGAAATTAATCTCTAGACCTTAAGTTCATTAAAATTCATTATAATAGTATTTTTGTTGGATATGGAACCCAAAGCATACACACAATTGTATTTGGTAGTGGTTAATGTATACTTGGGTTTCAAAATTTTCATTACTAGTTTGTTTTGTTTTTTTTAGTGATGAAAAATGTTTATTTATCATTGTTGTTCCAAGTGCATTAAATTTAATTAAGTTTTTGTTTTCAATTTGACACATTTATTTAAAATTTATTAAAAATAATTAAAATTTCTGATTTAGATACCAAATGGTTATGCAACAACATCCAACCATTTAACCTTCAAATGCTTGAAAAGAGAAGTGCAATATCCATTTGTTTTTTCCTAACAAAACACAGAGAAGTTGATAAGCATCCACTAGAAATAGATCTCACTAGTTCCTCAATGAGCCAACAACCCTAAATGTAAATCTTCCTTCCCTAGTTGATTGACTTTCATGGTCAAGTAGTTGATTCTTAGAGTTATCATTCGGTCATCCATGCAAACCATCATTACTACAAGTAGTGGAGTGAATGGTAGATTATTTGATGGATGTAAGGAGTAGGATAAGGTAACCTCCCTTATCCTTCTCTCCTTCATCACACACTCCATCACAATGCCTTTACCTTAGTGGAGTGAATGGTAGACTATTTGATGGATGTAGGGAGCAGGATAAGGTAACCTCTATCATCCTTCTCTCATTCATCACACACTCCATCACAATGCCTCTACCTCATGAAGGAACGCCAAGCGGGGTAAAAATGATTTCTCTTTTTTTTTAAAGCCTGGATGTATGGATGTATCGTTTGAGTAGCTTTTATATGAATAAAGTGGTCTTCATGCCTGGAAAACATAATTTGACTAAAATGTACTGCTCATTCAACCCATTAGTTCATAAAAGAAAAACCGAGGCACATCGATACCATGCTTAAAACAAATCCAAACACAACTAGCTTTGTTAACTAACCTTCAATAAAAATGTACATATACATTGTTTTCCTGACAATCTTTAGAAAAGTCGCTTCATTTGTAAGATTGATTATCGATCGTATTTTGTGATCATTAAATTGCTACCTGTGTCTCATTGCTTATTCATTCTGGTTTTTGTTTTTGAAGGGCATCACTACTTATTTAAAATGCATTTAGAAAAAGTTAAGAGTGCATGAGAAAAAAAAGGGTTAAAATGCATTTAGAAAAAGTTAAAGAGTGCATGAAAAAAGGTAGTAACAATAAGTAAAGGCGATATTTTTCACTCTTTTTTATACATGTAACAAAATATGCTATAAGTACTCTAGTCTCCAGACTTGCACCAATAACATAGTTTTCTTATTACTCATAATTTACCACATATTTGTTTTTTAGTATACATCTGCGCTCTTATTTACAAAATTAAATCCATTGGTTTGGTCCACAACTTTGCTTACTACTTGTCACCATTCTTGTCTGAAAGGTGCTTGGATAAATATGATCAAACACTCGTTTGAATTAGAGTAAGCTAAACTTTAGACCATTTGCACCTAAAATCTGACAAGTTTTCTGGCCAAAATCCAGTGGAAATTGTTCAAAGGGTAGTTTTCAGTGATTGGAATTGCATAAATTGGGTGCCCCAATGGTAATCGAGGGTCCTGAATCCATTTCTGCAATAAAAATTGCAATTTTAACACCGAAAATATCCTTTTAAACAACAAATCATGTTGTTGGATTCCTACCAAAGTTACCTAAAAAGATGCAAATGGTCTAGAGATTAGCCATCTCTGTTTGAATTGAATAGTCCATTGATTTAAATAAAATATTAAATTAATTTTACATCTTGATAAATTAAAAGAATTGAAAATGAAAATAGTAAAAACAAGATACCATAGCCATATATAGAGGAAACATAACTGTCTATTTTTGTTTTTGATTGACAGTCGCAAAAGACGACGCATGAGGGGTTTGAGTCATGGTATTAATATTGATGGTATCTATGGATAACTTCACAAAATAGTGACCTAGCTTTTGGGTTTGATTACGGAAGTAGTATATATAAATTAAAAATCTGGAAAATCATCTATAGCCAATAATTTCTTTCACAGACCAACTGAAGCTCACAAATTCTTCCTGAGGTTGCCTCACGATGGAATCAATGTTGTTCATGTTGAAATTCTAAAAAATCATGCTGATAACGCATATCTAGAGAAATATATGCATGGGTATACATGCCGACAATTGTTCTTGGTTTTTTAAGGCGCAGCAGAGACGACAATAGCAAGAGGAAACCAAATAGGTCAACGCATCAAACGACTTACGTGCGAGAAGAAACTGAATAACAAAATTCCTTTGGTGCACGTTTATCTAGCTAAATCAATTGTCTTGTTAATTAAGAGAGTCAGTTGTGTAGCTGCATAATTGCGATTTTACGACTGATTGTGTGGTCACAGGTTCGAGTTTGATACTCGCGAAGAAGAGTTATCATTCTGTGTATAATATTTTGGGTTCGGGCATGCCTATCGATGGCCATGTATGATGTCATCCCCACATCAAAAAAGAATGAGCGAATGTGTCATATTTTTGTTTGATAGAGGGACGACAAAATGGAAAACTGTGCCCTGAAACAAGACCTTCCACAAAAAATGCCTTACGGCGTAAACATAATACATATGTTTCATTTTAATGGTTCTATTTATTTTGAATGGTTTTTTTTGTTTTTTTGAAAAAAACCATTCCTTGGTATTCATTGAATCAAAGGAACCTTTTACATCTTCAGTCATTATAATTATGCCACTAGGGACAGCACAAAAATATCAGATAATATTCTCATATCCAAACACATACGTCACAAAAAGATACAAAATAGATACCCGCATAAAAACAAAGGTACCCAAAGCACCTGAGAATCACTACAAAAAATCCCTCTCATAAGAGAGTTGTCTGAATCAGTCATCTATGTCCCTAGAGAAAATAACAGGAGCCCAGAAATCTGATCCAAGCAAGGAGAGTGACTCTTGTATCATGTAGTAGCTTGCTCAACAAAACCTGATAGTAGCTCAATGAATCATGAGAGATAAACTGTACTAGAATGAGCATATTCTAAAAAAGTTGTGAAGAGTCAACCCCAATAATCTCATTTCCAAATGATTCAGTAAGTAAGAGATGGCCCAAAGCCAAGTTCAATCCTTCCTTGGATAAGATGTCTACCCTCTTGTTATGTTCCCTATAGACATGACTGAAATCCACCCAAGTAAAAGCATTAGAGGAAATTTCAACTCAAAATGGGCCTCCTAAAATGAACTAATAAAATAATAGTTAAAATAATAAAATAATATTTATTAATTTTGGAGGAAGAAAAGAAAAAAAATACTTTTTTGTTTGTATTTTTGACATATCTCCCCGTGTTTTTACTCAAATTTCGATCGGGAGAGCTCGTAATTCCGCATCCAACAAGTACCCACTCGGCATACTTTTGACGGACCCCGCTACCCCAAAAACAAGAAATACCTGAAAAAACGGAATGATGACTCGGCATACTTTTGACGGACCCTGCTACCCCAAAAACAAGAAATCCCTGAAAAAACGGAACGATGATGTCATCATTCCGTTTTTTCAGGTATTTCTTGTTTTTGGGGTAGCGGGGTCCGTCAAAAGTATGCCGAGTGGGTACTCGTTGGATGCGGAATTTAATTCTGCATTCAACGAGCTCTCCCGATCGAAATTTGAGTAAAAACATGGGGAGATATGTCAAAAATACAAACAAAAAAAGTAGTTTTTTTTTATGATACCTATCCCCAAATTTATATTAAAAAAATGTTTAAGACCTATACGGTATTTCAAATTTAAAGCAATTTCATTGGCTAACACATGATGACATGGAATTTGAATAAAAGTTAAAAGGCCCATTTTGAGTTGAAATTTCCTCTAATGAGGACATGTGAATTTTGGTGTTGAAGCACCAAGCCTCAAGATTCACCATGTCCAGGGTAGATTCCTTTTTTGCCTAGTTTATAATCACAGAGGAGTCGCCAAAGATATGTAGGTAAGGTAACCCAATATCCTTGGTGACCCGTAGTGATGCCCATAGTGCTAAGAGTTCTGCTCTAGTATTTGTGCAGCTGCCACATCCGAGTTTGAAAGCAAGAAGGTGATGTTCATTCAGCCAAAGACAGAAGCCCGTGCCACCCATGTTATTTGCAGCAGCACCATAAAAAAAGATCATATGATACACAGTAGTAGGTGACTTCCCAATGTTCCTAATTCTATGCTTGTGCTTCTAAAGAGGCATAAAGGTTTTTATCTCATCAAAAATAATATGTAACAGGCTAGTCAAAACATAATCGGTTTCTTGCCTTCCAAATATTCCAAGTAATAAAAATGGGCAGATACAGTAATATACCCTTATTTGATACCCAATTAGAAAGATTTTCCAGAAAAGTAGGGGCATTCCATAGTATGTTCATATTGAAAATACAGTTGAGTCCACTGATCACCTCCTTCAGAAAACGACAGCTAACAAATAGATGTTCAACCGATTCAGCCTCCTCTTTACAGAGACTGCATCTATTAGGTCCGATCCATCCTTTCTTGCTTAAAATGTCCCAAGTATTAATTTTCTTATTGCAAGTGAGCCACACAAAACACTTAATCTTAAGGGGAATATTAAAGAAATCTTCATCATAATGTCATTTTCCAGAACTGTTTTGTGTTTTGAGACAATAAATTCATATGCTTTCTTTGTTGTCACCTTACCCATATGCTCATCAAACATCCATAACAGCCTGCCCTCAGATTGTCCAATCCTAATACCCCCATGTGACAGTCCCTTTATATAGGAGGACCACTGTGTAGCCCACTCTCCCCCCAATAGCAGGTCTGAGGCAGAGTACCAATAAGTCCCATCCATGCCACTACCATCCAAATTTTGAGTATGTGCAAGATATGTAATCCCCAAGTCAGTGAGATATTCTCTGAGCTCCTATGAAAGGATGTACTGCGAGTTGTGCCCAGCAATGGGGTCAATGCCCACTCTGATTTTTAATCCATTACCCACCCTCCATCCTTGCTGACAGGTAATCCACTCAATAATCCTTATAAACCCATTCCAAAAATATGAAGTACCAACAATGCTAAAAGTCCGGCCACGAATCCAATCTTCAAGAGGTCTGTTCTTTAAGTATTTATGGACAATAATCCTGCTCCAGATCCCAGTCCCATTGAGTAGTTGCCACATACTCTTAAGTCTCAGTGAAATCCCAAACCATTCAAGATTTTTTTACACGTGGTTGCAAAGAGTAAGTGTTTATTGGCTCTCTTCCTATAAACTTTTATTTATAATGTTGGTCTTATTTCTCCTTATTTTATGATTTTCTTTTTCATAAATTTTTATTTATAATTCTGACCTTATTTTAAGGTTAAATACTCTCTTTATTTTAGGGCCCTTTTCTATGAACTCATAATGCTCTCCTTATTTTATGGCTCTATTATATGAACTCCTAATGCTCTCTTCATATTATGGTTCTTAAGACCACTTAAGTTGTATATTAAATGTCATAAGTTCCAATCGTAAGGGGGTAAGGTTTGTAAATCCTTTCATAAAAAAGAGTCCCTTGTTCCACAAACAAGTCTTTTAAAAATAGATTATTATTATTATTATAAGGGTAGGGTATGTAAATCCTTGCATAAAGAAGGTCATTTGTCCTACAAACAAGAGGCCTTTTAAAAATAGATTATTATTATTAATATTATATGTAATAAAAATTCACTTATGAAAAAAAGCATTAAAATAAGAAAAAAAAATTGTATATTAAAGAAAAAGAAATCAAAACTTAAAAAATTAAGGATAAGCATACAAAACTCTAGCACTCACAAAATGAATTTATGAAAACTTTATGTAATTTTATATGAATTTCTTTTATCATTTTTACATTTAATTAAAAATATTTATTTTTTATTTTTAAAACTAGTAAAGTTGTGTCATGGTTTGTTATTGAACTTACTTAAAAACACATTGAAGTGAGATTTATAAAAAAAAAATTCTTAACTTACTTTATCTAATTTCATAATTTTATGTCTAAATTAAAATAAAATTTAACATTTTATAACTAATTTAAAGTAAGATATCTATCATATTTTTAAAAATATCAATTTTATTTTTAAAGTTCAAAATATAATTTAATATAAAAAATAATTAATCATTTACTAATAAAACTGTTAATAAAAGGAGTAAGCTATCTATTGGACCATTTGCGCCAGGGCCAACTTGACTCCGTCTCGTGATAGATCAGTACGCTATCTTTCGGTAACACTGAGACCAAGAACAACAGATTCTTCTTCTTTTCTTGCATTTTCATTGTAGATCAATTCTACAACAAACTATTACTACACTCCGGTATAATGCAATAATGAAAAATACCAATCATAATGTGAAATTGTGTTCTAAAAACTTGTAATTTGAAATTCAATTGTTATGGATTTGATAACCCCAATGTTATGCGTGTATGCTAGTTTAAAAATTTAACCTCCGTGATCATGAAGCTCAGTGATCATGAAGGATAAAGAATCCAAGGTTTAAACGTGGATTGGGTTCCATAAAACAAACAAAGGACTTGATTAATTGTTACAAAGGAAGTTGGTAAAACTTTCCAAGTTTTAGATCTTTCGAGTTATTTTTATGGAGTTGACTAAAATTATACAGTTCTAAATATACATTTGCAATTTTCATAAAAATTCCAATCAAAATTTACAATTTTAAACTTGCATTTAAAAAACAAGAATTTCCATGGCTAAATTTATGGATTGATGAATTCGAGAGCATAGTTGGTGTGAAAGTAGATGTTGGAATTGGTTGTTCTTGGCCTCACGGAAAGATAACGGAGTAAGCTATCATCAGACGAAGTCAGGTGGACCCGGGTGCAAATGATTGGATAAATAGCTTACTCCTTAATAAAACTAGGACTTACATTCTATTTAAAAACTTTAAATAATAAAAATAAATTCATATAAAAACACATCAAACTATACAATCTGGTCTTACATATATAAAAACACATCAAACTATACAATCTGGTCTTACATACAAAAACATGGTATTATGTATACAAATCATAGACTTATAAAAAAAAAAATTTCTTTGTTATATTTTTTTCATCTTTGTTATTTCTTTTTATAATTTGGAAATAAAAAATAAGTATATCATATACAAAGATAAAGGTGTTCTGCATATAAGAAATCTAAATCAATAATCATAGACTTAGAATTGTTTTTATTGTTTGTCATTTTCTTTTATAGTTTGAGAAAAGTATTTCTATGGATTTTGTATTTACATGGAAAAAACGTATGCTAATACTTCATTCTCCATGAAAAGTTTGTAAGGGTTTCAAACTCGGCTCCATGATGAGCTTTTCTTGGACTTATGGCTCTCTTAGTTCATTCTCCATTAAAAGTTTGCAAGGGTTTTAAACTGTAGCTCCATGATGAGCCTTTTATTATTATTATTTATGGCTCTTCCTTATGAGCTCTTCTCATCTCAGTATTATCCTTTGAAGATAATAAGATCATTTTGTAATTGAAAAGTGAGTTATTTAATTTTAAATATAAACAATATTTTCATTAAAAGTGAAAAATATTATTATTTTTACTAGAAGATAATAAGATCATTTTGTAATTGAAAAGTGCGTTATTTAACTTTAAATATAAACAATATTTTCATTAAAAAGTGAAAAATATTATTATTTTTACTAGAATGTAATCCAAAAATGGATAAGAAACATAATCATTTTAAAGTTGGAAGAAAAGTTTGGTTGTTCTTAAATAAAAAATAATAATAATACATATCATAAATTATTATTTTTCTTTCTTAAAGGTTTATAACGTGATCATTTAAATTAATAATTTAATTTATGTGAAATACTCCATTATAAAGGTAGATATTCAAACATTTAAGTAGTATTAAAACAAAGATTTGAAGTTCATGGTAGAAAGTAGTAATGATACATTTAATACCTTGTGATAAGAGTTCTATGCAATCCATTCAATCCTTCTTTGTTTGTAGATATTTGTTATTAAAAATTTCATACTATACAATTTTTTGAATTAGTATTTATATTTTTTATTAATATAAAACTGATTTTTTTGAATCAGTATTTATATTTTTTATTAATATAAAACTAAATGATGTTATGTAGGTACATTGAATATAATAGCTTTCATGAATGGAAAAAATGAATGTGTTAATATTATTTAAGAAGAAAAATATCATTTTATAATTAGATACTTTATTTTAAGAGAATCAAGAAACATTTTTCAAGATATCATCATTATTATGGGTTTTTTTTCATTGAGTGTTTGTAAGCTTTAAATTAAGAGTGTTGATAAATTAACTTGTTGTTAATAGAGGTAATGAGAAAAAATTACCCTCTTTCAAAACAAACCTTCTTGATCGGATGGGGGAAGATATCTTCTTCTATCACATAGCCCACCACCCCCTACTCCTATATATCTATCACACAGGTAGGATGGGGATTTAGACCTACGCAAAAAACCTTCCTAGGCTAAGTAAGTGTAACATCCCTAAAATTCATAAATAAATAAATAAAATATTTACTATATGTAACTTTAAAAATTCCCAGGAAATAAATTCCAAGAGACGTTATACTTCATTTACTCCCTCTGTCGTGATGATAATGGCTTTATTATAATCGGCAAGACACATGTGCCTATGTTTAGTGTTTATCATTAGCATGCTTCTTTTTATGACCTTTTGTCGATATTACGTCATACATTCTGGTTGATACAATTTTGTGGCAAAAACTGCTTTTAAAACTCTGTTGGTTGCAATGTCGTAAAATTGTTTTCGTTCCTTCAGTTTTTTCTACTCATGAATTGTTAAAGGAAAAGGTCATAGTCTTACTTAGTCTTTAAGACTAACGAATGAATTTTCATTTTCTCTTTGTGCAGGTGGATGAGATCACCCTTAAGTTTTTCTACGGAACAAAATTCTACACTACGAGGCATCAAAACAATATAAGAAAAGTTTGTCCACGTAGGTTTTGGAAACAAACTAAATCATTGTACCTAAAGCATCTCATTACATAAATTTTATTCAATATATTTTCTTGTCCACTGTGGATTATAGTTACTTGCGCTATTCTTATGGATAATCCTTTTATGAAGTAGATAGGTTCGCCACAACAATGCACTAGTATCTCGTCCTAATTTGTTTTAAATTTTTGTATTTTCATGCTTGTCTTATTGTTTATACAGTACGCTTATATCAATATAACGAATAAGTGCACTATTATCTTCACAGTGCATCAGTATCTTGACCAAAAAATTGTGTAAGTTTATATTTCCATTTTTGTATCATTGTTTATCTTGCGTGCTTATATTAACATAGTGCACCGATGTTCTTTTTCTTTTCTTTGCGCACTGAATTCCCAATCTTAAAAAAAATGTGTGTATTTATCACTAATCGGTTGAAATATCAAATGAAAAAGAGTAGAAATTCATTTTTAATACAATGAGCTTATAAATAAAAGAAAACCTTAATCCCTAAACCCTTTTGGCCAAAATTTTGAGGAGTGATTTATGCAAGAGATATTTATCATATAAAAATCTGGAGAGGCAAATTCCTTTGAAGATTTTTTTTGTAAGGGATCACCCTAGACACAACTTTTGAAGGGATAAATTTCGGGTAATTTTTCCCTCAATAGGTTAAAAAATGACATAAATTTAATATGTTTTTTCAATAAAATAAGGGATAAATACTTACCTTCAATGTTGCAAACCCTTTTATTTTTCTTCCTTCAAAGTTACCATTAGTACTGCAAACCCTATCATTCTCGTTTTTTTTTACAATAAGATCTTATTTTTGACAATGTAAACTTCTTGGTTATATATATATTAGTATATGGGGCTTTAGGTTTCTCTTGGACTAATACCATGATTCAATTCAATTAGAAGCCAACTTGTTTGGACTGTCATTGTAAAAAAAATTCAAAAATGTTTTTTGTTTTCTTTCGATCTATGGTGTGCATTTTACATAATAGATGCACTAGTGCATTTATTCTTATAAGGCACACCATTTTTTCATGTTTAAAAACTTCAACATGTTAATTGGTACACATATTATAGGATATATGTACTGGTGTTTTTATCTATTAAAGATGCGTTATTTAGAATCTATTTGTATTAAAAAATGTTATATAAATAACTTAGCTATGCACATTATACAAAATATGTGCATCGGTCCATTATTGCATGAAAGGTGCACCAATGTGTTATCTCATGTAAGGCGCACCGGTGTTGAGTTTTTGTATTGTGTGCATTGATTGACCCAAATACAGTTTTACCTTAAATTCTTTAGTGTGTAAAAAATATTTCATAATTTATGTGTTTCATTATGTAGGGTATTTATTAATAAAACGTATCCAATAAAACATCAAGGAATAAAAATCACAATGGATTGAGGAAATCACATCTGGGAAAAAAAGAAAAAGCATTGCATGTTTTTTGTAATTTTAATCTAAAAGTAATATATTTGAATTATGAATGTTTAAATTATGCTTTCAAATTTGAGTGAAGAAGAACAAAAAAGGATTTAATAAATTATTGT